>JADNRX010000087.1:0-170136 GCA_015501595.1 Hymenopellis radicata
AAGAAGCATGGTTATTCTGACCAGGTAGCGTTGGAAAAGCTGGATGCGGCGTTTCAGACGATGGACTTGACGCCGAGTCGGTCGCAATGTGAGGCACACGCGTGGAATGACGACGAGTCCTGTTCTGGGAGTTTTTCACGCCGCACCGCTTTGGGGAGTTGGCGTGGAACGATTTGCGCATTCCGGTTTTGGCTATTTTACTTTGGATAGCCTCTAGCACGAGGCGCATGAAGCAGAACAGGAAGGTGGTTAGGGTAGGCGCGTTGGATTCTGTTTACGTGTCAGATACTGGAGTAAGCTGGCGGGAAGACGCGCGCTCTGCTACGCTGCTCTTAGGTGGTCGGCGGGTCGTTCATGATACGGAGAAGCTGGTGCTGGCGTCGAAGGAGATCAGCCTCATTATACCCGCAGCATGCAAAATTAGATATTACCAGACTGCGGACGGTTGTGCGTTTTCACAGCTCAGCTTCTTTATTCGAGTCATCTGATCCCGCTTCAGTCGAGCTCCCGAATGACAGCACAGCCGTACTGCTGCTGTTAAACATCTTGCTTTCACACCACCAGCACGCCCATGTCAATCCACAAAGTATCCAACGACGGGCAAGAAATGCCTGCGAGTGGGTCTGCTCCTGGCCCCGCGGCTACGGAGGACGTGCCAATGCAGGCCGAAAACACCCAGCCGAGTCCTGCACCTGCACCCCAACCCTCACAGCCCGCGAAAACGTTCTTTGGGCTCGCGCAGGATGCGAGCAGGCAGGGCTATTCGCGGCCTGTCTTCTATGATGACTACGTGGGGCGATTCCCAGAGGATCCTTACGGCCAGGAAACCGCGCCCAATGCAAGAGCATATCGTGTGTATGTCGAAGAAGCCACCATCTTCGACGAAAACATGGTCGGTCAATCCCGCGATGGTCTAGATGTGATGCTCGTATTCGTACGTATTGCCTGCAAGCTTGTGTGTGTGATAGTTTCCTTAAATGAACTTGACAGGCTGGTCTCTTTTCTGCTGTTGTCACATCATTCCTTGTACAGGTTTCGCAGAACCTTCAAGCAGACTTTTCGGAAATCTCCGCTCTCCTCCTCCACGATCTTCTCGTCGTTCAACTCACCATGGCTGATGGTGGGACGGTGAATGTTACAGCTCCCTCCATAAACCCCGCCGAGAAATTCGAGCCAGATGTGATCGACGTTTGGATTAACGGATTGTGGGTCGTCAGTCTCGTGACCAGCCTAATCGTTGCTCTTGCCGCCGTCCTGGTGAAGCAATGGTTGCACCGGTACATGACCTTCCCCTCCGGTACACCGGGACTTCGCAGCCACGTCCGCCAGTTTCGATTCATGGGTCTTGAAAAGTGGCGTGTTCGTATCATCATTGGAATGCTCCCCATCGTTATGCACATCTCCCTCATGCTTTTCTTCACTGGCCTTGCCCTTTTCTATGTCCCATTATGTGTCTCGCTCACCTGGGCTGTTGGCACACTCACAGTCCTTATCTGTGTGCTCTACCTCATCAGCAATACCATCCCGATTATCTTTCCACAATGCCCCTACCAGACACCGCTGACCGACTTCATTCATCACATTTGGCAAGTTGTCCAGTTCGGTATTCAGTCTATTAGACAACTCTGGCGGAAAATCATCCATTATTGTTTCGTGGTGTATTGTCGCAACCGCAAGCTGGCTATTCCATCAGACCACCAGTCTTTCATGGCTTCGGAGGTGTTGCAGTATCAGTCCAAGTTGTTGGCCCAACTAGAGTCTGACGCAGTTCAAGACGCACATGATACTCTCGCCGTTGATGCTCTCGACTGGTTGTATCATATGTCGTCAAACCCAACTGTCCATTCTCTTGTCCTACAGGGCATCAGTGGGCTTCCTGCTGATTCATGCTCTTATGCTGTGATAAAATGGAGTGATGCCACATCCATGCAGAGTCAACGCCATCAACTGGTCCGAGAAGCATTATCAAGTCTCGACTTTCCTGGCCAACCATGGGTAGTGGAGCGCCTCTGTCGCTCTTATTTGTTTCTTCCACCAGTCGGTGACAGTGAAGAGCTCATATTGCAAAGCATCCTTATTAAAGAATCTCATGATTGGGTTCCACGTATCAGAGCTGCTACATGGGCCATCTTGGGCTTCTCAAATCCCCATGATCTCTTCAGCAGCCACTCTGAGGTGCTTATGCATCCTCTCATTTGGGAACAAATAGTTCATTTTGTGGTTGATAGTTATTGTCGTCGTCCCTCGTTACCAAGCAATACTATTAATGAATGTTCATTGGCTCAAATCTTATCTGTGGTCATTGATCCGCCACCTGCCACTAGTCCTAGTGCATCATTGATGACAGGTCTGCAAGTCATCTGGACTCGTCTTCAACCAAGAATTTGGGACAGAATTCTTGACTGGCCTCTCTTGGCATATCATGACAGTATACAAGCTGAGTCTATCTCTTTGTATCACAGAACATTGATATCCACTGGAAAACTGGCCCTTTCTCATGTTCTGCGCCACTGCCAGGATAATATGGACCACTTTACAATAGCACATTGCCAGTACCTGAAGCTTCTTGCTTGCATTGTGAGGCTCATTACAAATTCTGATGTGAGGCTGAATGTGAACCATTGGACAGTGGATTTCGACTTTTTGTGCAGTGTTGTACAAGAGCTTCGAGATGTCTTCACCTCATCTATTCTTCTAAAGTCACAGCTCAACAATAGTAATCTCCTTCTCTCATGTATATCTAACATTCACTCATTTTATCATCGATGGTCCTCCATGCCTGGGTTCCACTTTCCCAAACTTGAAGTCATTCTCCGAAACTGGGCGGATTTTGATTTTTCCTTGTTAGAAAGCGATACTATTAATGAATGTTCATTGGCTCAAGTCTTATCTGTGGTCATCAATTCGCCACTCGCCGCTAGTCCCAGTGCATCCTTGATGACCGGTGCACAAGTCATCTGCCCTCGTCTTAAACCAAGAATTTGGGACAGAATTCTTGACTGGCCTCTCTTGGCACATCATGATAGCATACCAGCTGGGTCTATCTCTTCATATCACAGAACATTGATATCCACTGGAAAACTGGCCCTTTCTCATGTTCTGCACCACCGGGATAATATGGACCACTTCACAATAGCACATTGCCAGCACCTGAAGCTTCTTACTTGCATTGTGAGGCTCATCATAAAGGCTGATGTGAGGTTGAATGTGGACCATTGGATAGTGTATTTCGACTTTTTGTGCAGTGTTGTACAAGAGCTTCAAGATGTCTCCACCTCATCTATTCTCCTAAAGTCACAGCTCAACAACAGTAATTGCCTTCTCTCGGGAAATCCACGGTCCCGATCGGGGTCCGTCACGCTCGGACTTGAACCCCGGGTCGTGATCGGAATGGGACTGGAGTTCTGCTTGCGTCAGCGCGGGCTCTCGGTCCGTCCCAACGGTGCAGCCAAATAACCGCCGTCTCTTTTTTTGGCTCCGTCCTCCGTCGTCGTTATCGTCGGCATCGATCCCGTCGACCGGGCTCGCCCTCGCGGCGGGAGTGTACATATCCTTCATACCTCCTCATTGTTTATGTCCTCTTTTGAATGCATTTATCTCTTTTCACTCCCTTTGTTGTGTCTTTTCTTCCTCTTCACTCTCCTTCAAGACGCGTCCTCAATATTCTCAATATTCTGCAGCCACGTTCCGCCTTCGATCAACGGCGGCACGCTAATTTCGGCAAGACATGGACCCACCGATAGCCTTGGCGTATCCCGCCTCTTGTGCCTTGTGCTCGTTGTCGTCGCCGGCGTCGCCGTTGCGCTCATAGTCAGAGGTCGGATTGGAATGACCGAGTCGACACATATCGATGCGGATACGCTGAATATTGTGGCGAGCCCTGACGATGGCCCAGGCGAGATCTTTCCTAGTCGAATCAACCGTACCACTGGCCAGTTTACAGAAATTAAGGTGGATATGTACGTCAAGTTCCTTGAATCCTTCCTAGCCTCACGCGTCTAATTACCGTGTATAGTAGCTCGTCGGCAATCACCAAGAAACGCCTACAATTCCTATGCGCAACATTCAAGCTTCCGCAAACGGGAAACAAGACGGTGCTGGAGGAGAGATTACGGGTGTTCAGCAAGGACAAAGAGCAGTGGACTCGGTACGCGTTCTTCCTCATCGAATTCTTCTTTGACCAACACCATGCTATCAGGCCTTTCAATACCGCAGTTCCAAAGCGCCGCAAACACAAGGGACCTCGAGAGCATCTTCAAGACACTCGAAACAACGCGACTGAATCTGTGGACACTGTCATCAAAACTAAGAGTCGCCCAAAACTATCAACTATCCTCCGAGAACAGAAATTTGGTGGCAACAACAGTACTGGTATTGCCGGTTCCAAGGATCTTCGCTCTGAAGATCAGAAGGCAGAGCTTCTGCTGTGGGTATGTAGTATTCAGACCTTCAGTAATGTTTCTCATGCTATCTAGGCTGCTCAACTATCGAAAGAGAATGAGGCTATGAGGTTACGGCGACGCGCGCAGAAACTTGCGGCGACACACAGCCATCTCTCGACAACACCTAAAGTATCGGTACACTACGTTCTATTGTACTATACTGAATGCTCATTAACATACCTTACCAGATTATACCTAACTCGCATCTCGACAACCGCCTGGATCGAATCGAACAACAAATCACAAGTATCCTTTCCCAAACGTCGCCATTCCCTGTTTCCGCGACATCGTCTGAGCCCACGGTAGCGCCCAACTATCAGAACGGTGTACCACCTCTCTCGGTAAACTCAACAAGTCCCATTTTCACTTCGTCCTCGCCGGCATCCATTCCCTCATCAGAAGTCGAGCATGTAATGACGATTGATGCACCGGGACGGGGAGGTACTCAAGAGATGGATACTGTGATGACATCGAGCTGTTCAGTTGACACCGCTGTTCACACTGCGATGAATGTCGACGTTGAGGACACCGAACTCGGAGCTCGACAAATGATCTCCATCGGTCATGGCAAGATTGTAGAATTTTACGACCATCAGCTACCTTCCCCGTTACTCCTCAAGTTCACCGTAGAGAATGTGCCGTTCCTGGCGCGCATCTGGAATGACGAACGATCTGAGTGGGATCCCTCTAACTACGGCTTCAAGGTGAACGGTGTTCATGTTGCATTACGTTACTGGGACGACTTGTATAAGTATCGCAGTGATGGTCAGTGGACGCTTACCAAGTCTACCTGGACAAAGTGGAAAGTACGTACCTGGCAGCACATCTCATCTAGAATCATACTCATATACGTAGTTTTTCATGCAGGCCTACGAAACGTTTGCGACGCCAGCTGAGTTCTGGAACCACTTTTCGACGAAAGATGGCAAACGACGCAGTATAGCTCAGATCCTGCGGCAGCTGAAGGAGGAGCGAACTTCGCGCAACACCAACCTGGCTCAGCAAGCTCGGGTGTATTATGGCGACAGGTTCAATGAGCTATTTCGTTATCGAAAGGGTGGAAGGACTGAGGTCATGCAGAAGGATGATTGTATTGCGCGTCGCTACTTGCAACTCCAGCGTGGTGTAACGGAAAGCGATAGTAATTGATAGAGTAGTTACGCGCAATGACATGATCGACGACATTGTGAACAGACTACTGCGGGAGCACGATCGAAGTTGAAAAAGTCCTCGCGGCTCATGCTAGGTGCATCATTGTTGGATATGAGATACTTAACGATTGTCATATGCGTAAATTCAGTACTCCATCCACCCCATTCGCAAATTTGACGTAGAGGCCAACGGAGGAGAACAGAAAGCCACTGGCACCCTCCCCGCCGGAATGAGTGAGTGCCATAGGTAGCAGGATCAATGCCGACTTCAAGGAGATTCAACCGAAACATCTCAAGGAAGCACTCAGAGCTCTACAAGGAGAATTAAGAGAAGGAAGAACTCAATACAAGAGACTTACCATTGGCTCATCAACGTTGGCGACGACACGTCCGCCTGATCCAAGCTTTCGGAATACAAAACCTTCGGTGATCTCAGTTGCGGCAATCCAATCTGCATAAGCTCGAACAGCGCATAGGTGTGCCATCGGCTCAGGAAGCTTATGAAGGATGAAGGGTTGAATTTCTAAATCAAGCTTCAGAACTCCAGTTGAGGTGAGAATAAGTATAAACCCACCACCAAACTGCGAGGTCTTCCTCCAAGGAAGAGTAACTCGAATCTTGTCCTTTCCAGCACCGGACTCATCTCGAATCAGCTCTACATCTTGACTCTGAATCTTGAGGACTTCGTCAAATCGAAGTAGACACATGAAAGCAAGTGTATATGCAAAGTTCAGCGCTCGTCTCGCTCGACCACCTGGATTCCAGTTTTCAATAGTCTGCATCTCGTCCTTCTTCTTTCGAGGTGCGGATTTAGGAACGGAAACGTCCCAATTCTTCGGCTCGGTATTGTGATCGTAGAGCTTGCTGAGGATAGTCTAGAGTGGAACTCATTAGCCATTATGGAAAGGAGAGAGGAAATACGAGTTGCAGACCGGAGTGATGGCTCTTGCGCTTGTTGAAGTTTCTCCAGCACGAACCTAGGTAGTAGGATAATTACTAAGATGTATGCTGCAACATGATATGACTGACCTTTCGGCGACGAAGACTCATCATGTACGTTGACATAACATCAGAGACAGATGGGTTTCCTAACCACTTTTCTGATACCTCGCTCTTATGCCATGATGCGGAGCCAAGACCATGTATACGCCCGAAGGCATGAGTAAATGCAGCACGAATCTTTTGAGCATGCGGGTAAGTATTGACGATTCCATCGTCTGGTCCTCGGGGCTTGTTATCGAAGGTTATTTCGTCACACTCGTGCATGATATAGGCTACCAATAAGCGGGGCGTGTCCGTTGAAGGACTTGACGTGAACAGCTTTCCAGGCTGTACTAGCCCATTCTGAACAAGATATGTCTCCGCGCGCTTCATGATTCTATGAAACGATAAGCTTGTTGCCATGATAATACATTGATCACTTACCGCTTGTATTCATCAGCTGTTCCATCTGTTACGCCTTGCGATGCGTCGCGGATCGCCTCCTCGATTTGTTGCAGAGATAGATGGCTTGCTGGTTGTGTTTCAGACTCTGCCTCTAGATCATTCTGCACTTCGTCAACAGAGATAGGATTGTTGCATTCCTCCTGAAGGCGCTGATACGCACAGTACAGTTTGGAAGCAGAAAGGCTACATTTTGCGAATTCTGTACGACCTCTAGACCGAAAGACATGTCTAAACAAGACACCAAGTACTTAGAAGTCTACGCTAAAGACTTATAGGAGACTCTCTTAGGACGCGAAGAGACTCCTAGGTGGCCAATACGCGCCTACGGACCGAACTACCGAAACCCGGCATTTCCCGTAACGTTCTACAGAAACCTTAAAACGTACCTGAATATCAAATACTCAATGCGCCCGGGTATGTTACTACAACCCGATGAGCCTCGAGTTCGACTCGATTACGCTTCATAAAAGATAAGTACTTAAACAAGGTGTTTAGACAAAACCTCAAAGACAAGTCTAGAAGTCAGAAGTTGTTCAGAATGTGTACCAAGTGTACCCATGGACCCTCACGTACCACGTATCGGGATCTCTACGGACCCGTATCGTCCCTGAGTATGAGTCAGGAAACTTCACCGGAATCAAGCCGGCTTGCATTTAATTCCGAGTGGCGCAGTACGTCACATGGACCCGGCATTAAATAAGGCTCAGAACCATGCAGAGTCATGCAGAGCAATCAGGAACGGGAACAATTCAAGTCCCTCACTCTTGACTAGACCAACCAGTAAAACCACCATAGTGGCGTAGTTCCCAGAGACACCCTTGACAAGTTGGGTATCCTTTGAAAGCTACGAATCAGACCTTTCACCAGAACCTAAGTACAAGGGTACTTAGTTAGTACCCAGACCAGTAACAGCACTACGACGAGTCGGACCAGCTGGATTCCACAAGGAACATCCTACCAGTTGAGCCCGGCGAGCACAAGGTGTTATATCAAATACCACCCAAAGCACGCAATCCGCAGGCGAAATGAGTCATCCGGGATACAGTGCACCCGATAACATAGTCCCATAGGCCCGAAGAGTAAGTAGTTTATACCCGTATAGTCCCGGATTGTAGTATATAAAGGCCTGTACAACGTCGTAGTCAGTAGTTAATTTGCACCCGCGTATACAGCATAAGTGAAATACCAGTGTATCTTTGACTCGGAAACCATTGCTTCCACCCGGTTTAAGTTTATCAACCGATCAGAACCTCCGTGAACCAGTAACAGTTTTACTTGGTGATCTTTGAGTTAGTACTCGGGAACTTTGCGAATAGCACTTGTGAAAGTCCCTCTGTCCCGAGACGGAGTTTAAACGACAGAAACAAGAGCTGTGGACAAGGTAACTTAAGAACCCTTGAAGTCACCGCGCTTGCAACTGCTTCGGATTCATATAAGAAGACAGGCACCTGTGGTTAGTTTAGACCAACTTAGTGTACCCAAGCCCCGCGGATCTTTACGTACCCAAAGGCGATCTTGGTCCCTATACTCAGTTGAGTTAAAAGAGTGAATACACGAGATTAGTCAACCGGTTAGTCCTCGAGACTCAGTGTACTTGAGTGTCACCTCATTCGGCTAAGACCACGGGAACTTCCACTTCCCCGGAATCCCATAAGTTAAGAACCCCTAGCTCCCTCGAACTTGCACTTGTGCTAGTACAGGAAGTACATCACACCCCCCGTTTGGAACCTCCTTGAGTCACCAGATCTTGACTAAGGTTGTAATTCGTTACGAGTGATAAGGTCGGATCCTTGTACTTGTTCATTAGGGACTTCAGAAGTCCCGAGTGTTTGTTTTGTTTTGTGTTTGTGTGTTGGTTGTGTGTATTTCTGTGGTGTATTTCTGCACTGCACATCATATTCTGGAGCCCACCGCGACTCTGATCATATGATCAGAAGAACACCCTAGTGCATGTAATCTTGAGTCAATTGAACGTAGTGCTCCACACTACTTGGAATAACAGCACACTTTGGTTACCGGGGTTGAACCTTAACTTGAGTAAACAGGGACTTCACCCTAGTGATACCCGTTGCCTTAGCAGTTGAAAAAGCGGTAGCTAGTGCCCCTGACGCGGACGTCGGGATTTCAAGAAAGAGGGGAATGATATGCTGGATAGTCAATGAGTGTCGAAAGGATATCATGACATGAGACACCCTCGGAATTTTCGTTGAGCATGGCTCGGATTTTCGAAATCCGTTGATAAGTGCGCTGTTTCTGTTGTTCGACCTCATCATTGGTAGACACTACTGGCCGTTGGGCTTGCAACGCATCTTCAATGATTTTAGTCAACTCGGGATCTCCAATAGTATCCAGGGTTTTATCCTTGTCAACAGGCTCTTTGACTGTCTCTGGTTTGTCGGGGACTTTGGGTGCTTCCTCGACAGGATCTGTGAAACTGACTTGTTTCTTCACGGGTATCACTACCTCGACTTGTCTTTGACTAGGTCGGGGAATGAAGTTCCCATGCAGATTCGGTCCTGGTTTCCGTTTCATAATTTCTACAGGCTGTTCGTTATGTTTTTCATTTTTAGACTGTGCCCGCGTATTTGCTAATTGGCTCTCAAGAGGCTCTGTGAACGCGTCAACAGGCCCAGACTTCAGGGAAGAGGAAAGGCTTATACCAGGGAAGGGGTTGTCTTGGTGCCAACCTTGTTGTTGCGCCACGATCAGGCGCTCCAACAATTCTTCCTGCATAAGGGTAAGCCTTTTCTCTTCGGGTTCTTCTGAAGCCCTCTCCATCCTTGAGCCTAATCGAAATTTGACTGGGTATCCGATACCCGGTCCGCGTCTAGTATAGTCTGTGGACTAAACATGTCGTCTTCGCCATTTGCAATGAAGCTTTGAGTTTTAAGCATAGCTGATGCTTCGGGAGGTAACTTCCCGTTGGTCTTTTCCATGAGGTTCCACACCTGCCACGCTGGCCAGATGCCGGCTTTAGCCTTACTAGCGAGTGATACACCATTTCGCAAGAAGTAGTATTTTACTCCGTTAGGCTTGTATATCCAGCCTTCAGCTTCCATCTTCTTCTGATGAACACACTCTCTAACAAAATGACCTTCTTCACCGCAGAAGAAACACTGGTTATGCTGTTGAGGTGGGGGCGGGGGTCTTGGGTTCCCTTGAGGGTTCCGAGCTATGAAACCGTTCGGTTGAACCGTTGGTGGCCCTCCCGGGTAGTTAGGAGCTCCCTGTGCTAAATGTTGTACAACCTCATACGGGTAGCTCAAAGGCTCTTGAGTATAGTCATATTGCATATGTTGAGTTCGAAGGTTGGGATTTCCCGTAGGGTTCCCTCTTAAGGCTTCTTTAACGGCTGCAAGTAACTGTTCGTGTTGACGGGCTTGAGTCTGCTCTTGAGCCATCCTAGCCTTTGCTTCTAGGTTGAGTTTGTCTAGTAACAAAGACAAGGATTCTGTCTGTTGAGCCAATGACTCTGTCTTAACTCTCGACGTAGAGGCTGGTATTAACATACGGTCAAAAGTTCTACCGGTTACCTCAGTGGGTTCCGCTGCTTGACCGAATATGTTCATGTCCCCAAAATGACTGCTAATAGCATCGGATACTTCATTCAACGTCCACTTCATGCCATTTGTTTTGGCGTTCGCAGACGGCGTAGGATGCATCCGTTTCAATTCGACTTGTATACTGGCCCAAGTGGGTCCTAGAATACAAGGGACGAGTGACTCTATAGCGGTCTTCTCGGTAATGTCTTTGCTTTTGATTAAGTACAGTAGTACGTGCATAATTACGCGCTTGAACTCAACCCAACCAGACTTGTTATAGATCGGGTTGGCTCGGTAGATGTTAAGCTTCTCTTCAAGTTCCCGAGGCGTGTGTTCTCGGTCTTCGGTGCCAGCACCGTAGCTTTCGAACACCGCTTTCTTGAACTCGTCGTATTTAGCAGCACTGTACTCTGGCATAGCAAACCATTGCTTTCTAACGTCTTCATCAACATAGCTGACAGCTATCTCGATCTTAAGAGCGTCTTCTTGGATCTTCTTAGCTGGGAACAACCAGTCTAAGGCGTTGAAGTATCTTTTGATTCCAGCTTGAGTAGCCGTAAACTCGGGTGCGTGTCTGGTCCCCGGAATCGGCAGGTTACTACCGTCCAACTTGTCACTAACCGCCTGCGACGGGTAATTGGCGGGATCTAAGGTAGCAGACATGGTGTTCCGTAAACTAGCAAATAGACTATTGGGGTGTAAAGGATAGGCTGCAAGACCAAAGTCTTCGTCTTCTTCACTCGATTGGTCTTCTGGGTACGAGACAAGCGAAGGCTTGAAAGGTCTAGGTGCACCTGGTGCTTTTGGGTTGTTAGTCCTTGTCTGAGGAGTAACGGGTGTCGGGGCTGAAGTAGCTTTCCGACTTGAAGGTTGGTTTTGACTAGACTGAGCTGCTCTGGCAATGGCTCGTTGTCTATCGGCTTCTCCACCGTTTACTAAGTAACCTGGCGGATGTAAACTTGGTCTGAGAACTCTACCTGAACTAGTTGAAGCACTTGTAGTACTCGCACTTGGTCTAGGGGGAGGTGAACGCTCTGCCTGACTTTGCGTGTAACGCGAAGACTGCGAATTCGAGGTTCTTTTGGGAGTAATTTTGGTTTTTGGCGGGTAACCTTTGGATTCCGAATCCTCAAGTTAAAAAACAGATAAGCCCCCTCGCGGTGGGCTCCAGATGTTGTGCATTATGTAATTCCAAGTGTCAAATGAACAATAGTGGCTTGTCCTGGAATCGAACCAGGGACCTTCCGACTATGCATTGGGTGCTCTAACCACTGAGCTAACATGCCATGCTTCAACTGGTGTCTCATGTCATGATATCCTTTCGACACTCATTGACTATCCAGCATATCAGCGCGCACGAATGCCCGCGAAACGGTCATCCCCAAAAAAATCAGCACTGGAGGGAGATCTAGATAGAGACGGTGCTGCAGGAGTGCCCGGTGGCAACGGAGATGAGTTTGTATCTGTCATGAATGATAGAGGATGGGAAATCAACATACAAGATGTGTGCACCTTTATACAGATCTGAAGCTCAGGTCCGAGTCGTCGGAGAGACAGTATCACCCAAGTATCACCTTTCACTCGAAGACACTCTAGAACAGAAACAAAAAGTGTTTCATTGGGTACACTCACACACGCATACATAGATAGCCTAAGTCTTAATCACTGTCCGAAATGTTAATAATGTCCTCCGAAACGTACACTACCTCATCCTCATCAGAGGATATGTCTAGAACCTCCTCCGAAACACTGGCCTTCACCAGGGGCATCTGTTCATCCTCGGAATCAGACGAAATGTCAATGACCGTCGGAACACTGTTGATGGTCAAAATCTCCTGCTCCTCATCGGAGGAGGAGAGGTTGATAACATCTGGAGTGATGCATGATTTCGCCGAAAGATCCTTGTCTCCAGACAGTGTGTCAAGATTCTTCTCCATCTCCTCATCTTCATCGGCACTCCTGTCCTGTGCTATGACCAAGTCGCTCCCTGCTACGTGCGCTTCCGCCGTGTCTGCATCCACCACATCCTCCACCATATCTAGACATGTCCATGAGTGCCCACCCGGGTGCACTCGCACTCGCGGGGCGGGTCACTCGTGCCTCGAAGGCAGACACCCGCACTCGCACGCCACCCGAGTACTCTACTCGAGTGCGACACCCATTCGCGAGTGTCTCGCACACACGAGTGCGCAGACACCCGTGTAGGGTGGCGGGTGTGTACGAGTACACCCACCTCCTCCACCATCCTCCAATCCCAGTCGTAATCACTTCATGCCACGACCGCATCCCCCTGCAATTGCGAGGGGAGCAGCATCGGTGCATGATGCTGAGGACACGACGGGTGTGGGGGAGATGAAGGAGTAAGCATGGGGAGTGGGAATTGGGCATAGTGCCTCATTGGAGGGCTTACCCGCAAGGAGGGATAGATCTACAGTATATGATCAGTATAACAAGATGACGGCACCTGCAAGCGCCGCCGACGCGAAAAGAAAGAGAAAAAACTAGGAAAATACATACCAAATCTGCCACGTCGCCTGCAGACGACGTGGCAGCCCATAATCCCCCGCCCCGCTCTTCAAGCGCGCTGTTGAGCGCGGCGGGTAGCGTCACGACTTGCAGTCCTCGCGGTCTTTGTTTGCTGCCCGTTTGCGGGGGCTTATGCGTCCTGCAGCAGTTGCTGCTGTCGTTTCCGTGGAGACGACTTAAAGTCGTCTCCTGGTCCTGTGACGCCGACCCAGAGTCGAGCGCCCGTGCAGACATCGCCGACTTAAAGCCGAGCGACGGTGCTGGCGTCGCCGACTTAAAGTCGAGCGACGGAGATGGGTAAGTGGTGGTAGGAGTAAGAGAGAGCACTCGATCACACGCTTACGCGTACTTGCGGAACTCGGCCCGATTCGCCGGATCGCGAGAAATCCTCGTGCGCATCGTTTTTCCCCTCAAAAAAATCAAAATAAAATTGGTAAAATACACAAAAAATGCGAGTGTCCACCCGGGTGTCTGCTGGTGGGTACTCGTGGCCCAGAGGCCGACACCCGCACCCGGGTGGGCACCCGTCAAGACACCCTACCCGTTTAGGGTAGACACCCGGCACTCGGGTGTTGAGTGCGGGTGCACCCGCGAGTACCCGCGAACACCCGACACTCGTGGACGTGACTAACCATATCCGTGGACGCAGTGTCCTCCACATCTTCGAGCAATGCCAAGTTATACAAGACAGAGGGTACCCAAACTCTGATGCTACGCGCCGTGGCTGGACATGTGCCCACTAGGCGGCGAGTCCCAGCATGTGCTCCCCTCGAGATATTGGAAAGGAAGGAGAGGGTGATGCGCAACGAAAGGTACGTTTGCGCAGGATGACAAGGAATCTGGTCGTGGCGAGGTTTAGCTTTGCCAACGATGACTGAAAGAGGCGAAATGTCTGCGTCCAAATTATTATCGCGAATCAGAAGGACTTTTAGTAGCTCCCGAATCGCAAGTCCGGGAAAGATGACCTTGTCGAAACGCTTCAGGATTTTACCAAGGTTGGTACCCCAGCTGAAATGTGTCGCAACGAAGCAGGCCAATTCGTACATATTCGGAGCAGCGTCCCAGGAGAGGATATGAAGCGATTGGGATACGCAAGGCGTAATATAGAGGCGAATGATGTCGTAGCTAGGAAAATCATGGGGAATGTTCTTGATGAGAGATCTTGTAGCGCTGTGTTCACGTAAAACATTCACGAAACGGCGGCGCCAAGATGTAGCGTATTCTGCGAACTTATGGGCAGATAACCGTGACGCAGCCCGAACAAGTTCATCGCCGATGCCCGTTTCAGCCAGCAAGCGTGATTTCTTGATGCCGCAGTTAGGTACGCCAGGCTGAGGATCCGTCAGTATCGAGTATCTCAGATAGAATTGAAACTTACCGAATAATCACCGCCAGCTAATACGGCCATAAACACAAACTGCTCTCGCGATAGAGCAAAGTTTTCATAGATACTGATGTCGGTGAGCTTGAGACTGATAGTGTCATCCTCCGATTGTTGCCTAGAACGAGATCACTATGAATTTGGAGAAACAGGTGAAAATACTAACAGACGAAAGACTCTTGTAGCACCAAAAACAAATGCGTCACTGTCCTCTGTCCACACAGCGTCGATAATGTCATTGGCTGACATCCAAGCAAGTTCGGCTTCAGCTTCGCCTGGAGCCTATCCAAATATTTGAGATATATAGGAGGTACGCGGAGAAACAACCATTACCTCATGGTGAGCAAAGCCAAGAGCGTCGAGGAGAGCCTTAGTGTCATCTAACAGATGGTGGGATGTCCCCCGTACGGAAACACCGCGCTTGGAGTTAGGGCGCCCGGGACCGTCAAAGACAAAGATGGGAATGACGGTCGTCGAGCCGAATAGGGTGGTGCAACGTTTGAAGATTGAAGCAAGTGCGATATTCTTGCTTTGATGGCGATGGCTGGGGGCAGTTGCTTGAAAAAGCCATGGGCTGTGAACAGATGTTAGAGTAGAATGAAATCGAGGTTCAGAGAGACGCATACCTGATATCAATGCCGACACGGAGCCCTCGGACATTAGCATTCACATTATGAACCCCTTCGAGAGCAGAATACTCGATTAAACAAGTATCTGTACTGTATTCCTTCATCATCTAAAGGGTTATGTGAGCTGAATTCACAGATATCAGTGAAAGAAAGCATTACCGCCCATAGTCCAGGAATGCCCATGATGAGAGTTCTGGGAGGAGCGACGGAAAGACATCGAGGAAAGACATCCGCAAGGGTCTGCGATCAATCCACTGCGATCAATCCAGAACCTCTCGATGAGTTAGCGTACAACGTGTCGAACCCAGTGCACTTATAAGTTCGTATTCCGCGTTGTCTTCAGCCGAGGACATTTATGCTGCAAAACAATTAGAGTCCGAACAGCCCGAGATGAAGATAAATTCACATACCACTCTGTAGTAGAGACCGCATGTGTTGCAACTGAGTTCGTCGTTTAGGCCGCAGCGCCAGAGCGAGGTGTGGGTCGCGCCACACTTTGAGCACTCAGCTTTGACGCCACCGGGTGCAGTATTGGCGTTGGCCGTAGTGGTGACACTTCAAAGCACGTTGTTGGTAGTGGCACCAGGATTATTACGAGAACTCGTGCTCGATGTGCGAATGGTAAGAGTGGGACCGCCGTTCGCAGTTGATGTGTTCTCCGACCGCGTCTGATGGTTACTGAAAAAGGAAGGAGCGATGGGAGTGTCCAGTATTTTATAGGGTGCATCTGGGAACGGGGAACGAGACCTTGAGTTGATATCGAAAAGCAGCTTGTCAAGGGAGAGCTCGAAGGTAGGGTGAAGCCGTCGTTGGAGGTAGATGGGACGTACCCTTCCCGTAGCTCATGCGGGTCATGAGTGTGGGAGTATAGAGTATAGCAGAGGGACCGAAATCATTGGAGAAGATGTCGGGGAGCCTGAGGGAGTGGCTACAACATCCCGAATCGTCGTAGACAACGCTTCCTGCAAGGACCACATACACACTGTAATCGGGCGGGCCTAAACCCAAACACCTCTGCGTCGAGGTCCAATTACAGTGTGTAGCAGTCCAGTCACATATCGGGCCAGAATCGAACGCGCGTATGAGGCAAGTGGTGTAGTGGTGGTTTGTGGAGGCTGTCAAGAATGCCTCTGGCTAGAGCGAGTAGCGTCTGAATAGTTCTGTTAACAACGCTGACTGTCAAGGTAGAAGTTTGTGCACATACCTTCAGGCTCTCCATACCGTCTTTGCTGGCCGGGTGCGACCTAACCATCGGAAGGATATCGATATCAATCATCTTCCGAATCGCATGTCCCCGGCAGTGGTCCTGCAAAGAGGCTGTGGGTACTGCGATAGATTACGCCGAGTCAGGTCTATGAGACGCGTAGCGACGATTTGGCGGCCCCTTGATTGCACTGATATGGCTGTAGAGGAAGAGATGAGGCGTGAGAGATCGATACAAGTGCGCATGTTCATGTCGGGGAGTCGTGCCAGGAGTTCGTGTCACTGGGGTGAAAGGCAACGACTGATGCTCTGCCAACCCAGCACCGGTCTCTGGAAGTAGGCTCAAGGTCGGCCCGCTGTCGACAGAGGCAGGGTGCTAGATTGGCGGACAGTTATACAGGACTCCGAATGGGAATGAAAGCATCTTTAAAACACGTGCTGGGAATACAATGAGACGGGAGAACAGATCAGAATATGCAATGACTTACAAGTAAGATTCAGAGAACAGGAAATTGAACAACGAGTTGTACGCCGGCGCGTCGGATAGGAACTGTGAACAGCGTGCAAGCAGGCACATTCATGATCCGCGGAGCTCCCAGTATCGCAATGGCCCACCTCGACGACGTTGTTGACATGAAACGACCCCCACGCGGGGGTTCAACTCGGACGTGTGGTGGACCAAGGAAAAACAGGCAGTGTACAAGGCAGGAGGTGGTAGAGGTGGTGGTGGTGGGATCTGGCGGCACTGTTGATAGTGGGTGGTGAGGGGTGGGGACCCTCAGTGATGTTCATTCGCGGTGGTGAAGGTGGTCGAGAACACTAGCTGGTACAATTACATATCTCCCTGATTATCAAAACCGTTGGGATCAAGCAAAAGTTACGCAATCAATACGTTTTTCCAGCTCTTGACTCGCCACCTCCGACAGCTAGGACGCGACACAGCCGAGCAAGATCCTCGATACCCTGGATGGAACGCGCAACGTACCAACGCACAGCGTACGAGGCAAGAGGGGCAAGAGGTAGTGGTAGTGATGGGGGCCTGGATCGAATGCGCAACATACCAACGCGCAGCATACGAGGCAACAGAGAGCGGGTGTAAGTAGTCCATGGCTGAATCCTCGGAGTGGGGAAGCATCGGCGGATTCGCGGAAAAACCGCTCCAGTCGTCCAACGTCCAGTCGGAAGGCTTCGATATTGCTTGGCAATCGCCAAAGCAAGAGAACTGGCAATCGCCAGGTCTCAGGAAGAAAGGCGGAGAAGCTCGCGGTAGGGCGACAACGAACGCGTGTGAGCTGGGTGTTGGGTTGGCGCGTCTGGGGTAGTGGGTTGGCGTCGTCTCTGGGCTGGGGTGTCGTCGTCTCTGGGTATTGTAGTGAGTGAATGTGGTTCTCTGTCGAAGATCAGGGAGTGAGTCGTTGTCCTATTATTGAGACTATCAGTGAGCGGGAGGCGTGAAATTCGGGTCTGAGCAGCGCACATCATATAGAGATCATCGCCGTCTGGTCGTCGCGGCTTGATGTCGCGTTCACCGTTGCGGGAATCGTGTGAGATGGTACGTCGCAACAGATCCAACACCAGAGGCCGACCACCGTTCGTCTCTTGGAGCATGCGTCAGAGCTCCCTATTCTCTTTGAGAAGACGCCCGTTTTCTTGCTCCAGCTTGCGAATTTTGAGACGCGGTGGTGGCAGAACCGCGATCTGGTCAGGAGTAATGTTGAGCTGTGTTTGCAGCTTCGTTACGGTCTGCTCAAGCTGCAAAAGACATTGGGGTGGGGAGTGGTGACGACAGAGGCGCAGACATACCTGCTCAATATAAGCCTTCCGTTTGGCACGATGTCGCTCATCGTCTTGACGCGTATCAGCGCGTGTTGTCCACAAAAAATAATTATACAAACACTTACCTAGAAGCAGCCGGCGTTGGCGTGGTTGAGGTCTTCCGAGTCACAGTCAAAGTCTTCCTACACCTTGCGGAAAGGAAGGGGATAGCAATGCCCAAGGTGTCGGGCGAGGAGAAGCGAAAAAAGTCCATGGATACTGGTGGTGATGACGGTGGGAACGGACTTGTTGATGATCACGAGATCAGATTTGGCAAACAAACATGTCGCGTTGATGGAGATACGGTGGGCATATTCTGGCGTTGTTGCGGATCTCTCCGGGACTGTGGATTTGGACTGTTCACTCAGCTTCTCAATTATTTTCGCGGGCAAAAACTGTGGTCATAATGGTTATCTACTCTTGGACTGTGGTGGTCCAGGATACAGAGAGACAGTCCCGGCTTGGGCGGTTATTTATGGCGCTCGGCCACCATAGTTATCCGTCTTCCCTGCATCAGCGCGTGTCGGATGCCGCGCCATGAGCCCAGACCATCAACGCGTGTCGGATCCTGCAACACACGCGTCGGGACTCATTACTTATTGGACACATCATTTATATTGTGATGATCCCTGCGACAGCGTTATTCTCTTGCTCTTTACTCTCATCACCTTGCTCTCATCAATGTTTGCAGTGCTTGTCTCTAAAGCTCTCCAAAGGTACGCATTTTCCTTTCCTTTTCCATCTTTCCCTGTTCTTCATTTCTGCACCACTTTTCTTACTTCTACGTTTTCCTACCTGCTTCCCTACACCATTTTTTTTCCTGCTTTGTTTTTCTCTTTCGTGGCGTGTGGCGCGCGCCGGCCTCTCATCCCCGATCCCGCCGCGCTATTTTCGTTCAGGCTCCACGCCAAGTCGCGTGGCACCCGGTGTTTAGTCCCCCGTCTGCCGATCTTCCGTCGGATCGTACGTGGCCCTCGTCTCGTCAGCGTGTAACGCGTGACGGGACTAGACACTTTCGGGATCGAAACCCTACTTCTCTCATGTGTATCTAACATTCACTCGTTTTACTGTCGGTGCTCCTCCATGCCTGGGTTCCACTTTCCTAGACTTGAAGTCATTCTCCGAAACTGGGTGAATTCTGATTTTAGAGTTGCCCAAATGTCAGACCTCAAAATGCCCATGAACATATTGGTCAATGCATTGTCTTGTGGTTGTGAGGAAGCATATAGAATCTTTAGAGATGGAGGGTGGATGGGGATCCTCTTTACGGAATGGGCAAGATGCATATGTGGCATGCAAGGTGGCATGTTTGAAGTTGTAACCCTGAATCAGGGTATCTGCGGCTATATCGGGGGTCTCTATACTCTGACGTCACATCGTAAAGAATTCTGCGAATATCTTCACCAGCCGCAACAACTTATACTGTAGTGTTTCAACCGTAACTTCACAGCCTGTGACCCGTTATGGTCTGAAGTTACAGCGAACAGCTTCACAGACCCTTAAATTGCCTTATTTGGACAGTCCTACCTATGGCGGGACCTGAAATTTCCTTATTTGGAGGCTCGTGCCTGGCCAAAGTGGTCTGTGACCCGTTATGGTGTATATATAGCTTCACTTCAAAGACCTCCGTGACCCGTTATGTGAATTTGCGGTCGAAACGCTACAGTACTCGCTTTCATGCTGATTGTTGCAACATCGGGGCCATGGAAGCTAGGCGATGTCATTGTACAACTAGCTAAGATATGCCCGACTCATACGTCATGGAGAGACTGTGATACGGCACTGAAAGCCATTCTTGCATGGGCCCAAACACCAAACCAGGAGATATCTCTATTCCCATGGCCACTCTCTCTCCAGAACCTCTCTGCCACAGCGGCATTCCGCAAATATCCTTTAATAGATTGGACTGCACGCTGGTGTTCTTCTCAAGATGTGCGAGAACGTTTGGAAGCTAGTTTGAAGACGCTGCATACGATCTTGGAACACGCTGAGTCTGTCAGTCCATTACTCTTAGATACGAAAGACACAGTTTACTGATGAATCCTTCACGCAGGTCGAAGGAGTTTTGATGCCTGACCTTGAGAAGCAGACGGACATTAACTCGGCCTTACCAGCGGAATCCCAGATATCAGCATCGGATACAGCTTGACCTGTGGTGTGCTTAGAACGCGCCGCGGGGGCTTTCATTTCCAGTACCTACATCCAATAGTACCGCCTGCGGACCACCCAAGTTTCGAGATGTAAACATCATATAGAAATCGTAACATGATTCTTCATTCGTGTCATTCCTATGACACTGTTCGCTGTAAGCGGTCCCGTATTGCACAGACTTGCCCGGATAGTCCTTCAGGAGACGAGGGAACGCGCAGGCTAGGTATGTAAGGCGTCGAATAGATTGTAGTTGAAGAGAAAGAGGGGCTATGCCCCAAAAGGCAATCGCCTCTTGCTACATTGCGATCAGCTGGACACGCAGTTGCCACCCCTCGACAATGTGCTTTCGCCGACTCTCTATTCACGATGCCCATCGACGCTGAGCTCAACGACGCGGACGACAGTATCGTGCTCTCCGATTTGGTCCGAACTGGCGAGGCGTCTCGCCTGCGTCGCAGGGGCGCTATGCGGCTGGATCATCATGCGACGGCAGCGCAGACGGCGGCTGCGGCGGATGGGGCGACGTGGGAGCCGATGAGACGCCGAGGCCGCACAGAGAGAAGGAGGAGTATCTGTGGACGCTGTTCTGCGGTGGCGAGGAGGAGCAGGACGACAACGAGCTCGACGAGTACCACCATGATGCATTTGAACCATCGCTTTTCCCGCTGTTCCCGGCATCGCCGCCATCGCGCACGACGACGACGACGACGAGACGCCCTAGAAGAACGAATGGCTGTGGGGCGCTGGTGCATATGCGAGCTGCTCCGCGTGCGCGGCTCGGTGTATGGACGGCCAAGACCCGCGCATCCGACGCTGTGGTGTCGCTGGACACTGCCTACTTTGATCGCGCCGCTGTCTCGAAGATCGTGCGGAGCGCTTGCGGATGTGTCCGTGAAGGCGTCGGTTGTGCTATATGGTGAGCATCTGCTAGACTGTAGCGTTTTCCTGTAAATTAACGAACGACCTTCTAGCGGCAATCCCTTGGGCACCCGCTACAGACCCTGCAAGACCGCAGAAGACGGCATCTTTGTCCCGCATGCTAGACATCCTCGTCCCCACCCTCACCCTGATGGGCCGGCGTACTGGCACGACTCTGCAGTGTCGACGCCGCCCCAGAATTTCTACATATACACCTTCTTTTCTTCTGCAGTGTCATCGGCGCCGGCGTACACGTTCTCCTCGCGCCATGCTCACA
This sequence comes from Hymenopellis radicata, assembly GCA_015501595.1. Classification (NCBI taxonomy): domain Eukaryota; kingdom Fungi; phylum Basidiomycota; class Agaricomycetes; order Agaricales; family Physalacriaceae; genus Hymenopellis; species Hymenopellis radicata. The sequence continues at coordinate 21,482 of JADNRX010000087.1, forward strand.
TGCGGCAGCACCATCCACCTCAGCAGATCCCTGTATATTCCCAGCCACCACCGCTTGTCGACCTGGACGACAACCTTCTGTTCTCGCGGATGTTAACATCATCGCCCGCGCCGTTATCTGACGTTGGCGAGGAAGATGACCGCGAGGGCGACTACACCATGGCCTCGACTTGGGCTGAATTCCCCAATTCGAGTGCGCCACTCGATCCCGACGGCGACGATACGCCAAACTCTCCAGACAAGAGTAACGAAGTGATGCTGTCCCCAGAGCGGTAACAGTTTCACTATTGCTGTTATCCGAATGGTAATGCCAATTCGCGAACAAAGTAACGTTCGCCGTGGCCACAAATGCTGTTCCATTGGTTAGGTGGTCCCTTATTCAATGATTTCTTTTACGTTTTTCAATGCGGACTTTCTACATTCTATAATTCATCATTTACGTTGTACCACCTCTACATACACTTGGCATCTCTCACTTGTATTATACTTATGAAGACGAACTGGTTTCATTGATATGTGATTGCACGAAAACCTCAATTTTGAAGAATCCTTAGTCTCCAAGGCCGACGACGTTGTGTTGGCGACGCCACAGTCATGCCTACCTGGCGCAATGGATGAAATGATACCAATCGTGTAGGTAGCTGTCTTTCGGGCACCCGAGAACCGGTCTTCTCACTGCAATTCTCACCTTGTTCCCAATCCCTTGGCATTCCTCTCCCCTCTCTTCTCCTCTCCTTCCTCGGCGAAGACGTGCCCGTTGCATTCATATAGATATCAGCTGAGTAAGCGCTTTTCGTGAATTCGCAAGCGGCGGGGGTGATCCCCTTCAACTACTCACAGGATCCGACTGAGCAAGGTGTACGACTACGCTGAAGAGATTTTTGGTACTCATTGCTATGAGTACTGCATGACTGTTGAGGGTACAATGATCTACCTACCTACCTCCGACAGGAGAACTCATGGCAAGCACAAGTATGGCTCCTCTAGTTTGCGGTCGACGCAGCCCTTCTTGAAAGTCGAGGGACTCGGCCTTCGGCGAGTCTATGTAACGCACTCGAGAGAACCCAGTCATTAGTGCTCTGCATACGCTGATAAACAGCCTGAGGTAGGTATTCGCCACCGCGTCTTACTAATGGCATTGTAAAACAATTCGAAGAATCTGTACCTACATGAAAGATGTAAGTATACCTATATAAAGGCTGTAGCCCAAGCTAGAGTTTACTTACTATCCTTCCTCTCCTTCTCATCGTACCTAGACTCAACATGGACCGATACAACGCTCTTCACATACGTCAATCGCCTAACCTGCGCCAGGCCATCGCCGACACCATAGAGAACGACACTGCCCTTTTCGGGTACTGGGCTGGTCTTCCGTCCGTAGACGTCTGCAAGGTTGTCGCAGCCACCAACGTCGACTGGGTGGTCTTCGACGGAGAGCATACTCCGCTTTCGCCGACCCTCATGGCTGAGATGGTACACGTTCTCCGCCTCCTTTTGAGCGTCTGCTGATCGTGAGCCACCACAGATCCAAACGTTGAGGATGTACTCCCAAGGCCGCATCATCCCCGTCGTTCGCGTCCCATCGTACGCGCATGACTGGGTTACATGGGCACTCGACGCCGGCGCGGGTGGCATTATCATCCCCCACTCCGAAACTCCCGCCCAGGTGCGCGCGTCAATCGCGGCCGCGAGGTTCCCTCCGCAAGGAAACCGGTCCTTCGCGCCGTTCGTCCGTAAGTTACACCCCAGTCGGCGCGTCGTTGAGGTGCTAACCATGTTCACAGTCTTCCCTGGAGCCCAACTGGCCGCTCCGGACGGAAAGACCTGGATGGACGTCGCGAGCGACCATTGTGCTGTCATCCCTCAGATCGAGAGCGGATTGGGCGTCGAGAATCTTGAGGAGATTCTGCAGATTGAGGGCGTAGACGCTATTAGTGAGGCCGCCATTCATGACGAGCGTGACACTGACACTGACTTGTGTTGGTTCCAGTGATTGGTCCTACGGATCTAGGAAATGACTTGGGCAATGATCCCGAGCGCGTCGCGGAAGCCATAGCGCGCATCGAGTCCCTTGCGCGCCAGTACGGTAAACCTCTTGTCGGGTTCGTGCCGGAGAGTGGCATCGTCGACAAGTTCAAGGCGGGCTATCGCCTGATGACGACTGTTGCTGATGTTTGGGTTCTGAAGAGTGGGATCGAGACGGGTATTCAGAAGAGCAGAGATCTCGTTGAGAATTATCAGAAGGAGAGGTTGGCCAACTAGGAATCAGAGCTATACGAACATTACCTTAGAGCAGTGAACACAGTAATTATTCAATTAGTCGAAAAAAGCCCGGTCCAGGCTGAGGAAACGAAGAGCATTTTACGCTTGCTCGTGGACCGACAGCGAGAGAACCCTAGAAGTCTGAGCTCAGGTCAAGAAATCTCCAAAGAAATTTAAAGATCGCCCGCTCGTGATTTATTGGGGCGAGTCACCTATACAAAACAATATGGTTGTTCATCTAATGCAAGAGAGTGATTCGGTTGGAATGTCGGTCCTTCCCAGATCCGGCGTACAGGTTCAATCTTCGGGCCTTTGCTGGGTTGAAAAGAGAGCATCGTAGGTTGTCTCTGTGTGTATCAATGTTGAGAAACTGTCGTCCAAATGTGATCCCAAGAAGCGACGAAGTTCAGAGACATCGATGAGAGCTGGCTGTTGAGTGTCACTCCAGTTGGAAGATATGTGGTTGACCATGTAGAGTGGTGACGTTGTCGAAGACGTTGGATTGAAGTTGTAGGTTTGACTGAGAATGTCTGTGTTAATCTCCTTGTGCGATCCCTACCACGTACCTCGCTTTTCTAGACGTCACGCCTAAGTTTCCTCATTTTGTGCGGCGGTGCGCCTTCTGTTTCCGAGAAGTCCCGCTCTTTTCCCTTTCCAAATCGCCGAGAGTACCCAATGTCATTGTTCTGGGCCTTATCGTAGTCGTCAGCAGCGCGAAGAGATTGGACGCTATGGAATAGTTTATTGCTTCTTCGTTTCTGCTATACGGGAAGGCGGGAGGTTGTGGGATGCATTGAGGAGGAAGGATGATCGACGCGGTCAAGGGGCGCGAGTTGCCTTTTCGGGAATCGATTACTCTCTATTTCTGGCTCCCATGTCTTCGCCAAAAGATCCAGAAGTCCGTCGGTACTCACCTTCATAAATGATCAGGATACTCTGTTCACGGATTAGACGCGTTAGTCTATATGTCGTACCCGCCACCACATCTTTGGGATTTAAACCGCGCTTTGGTGCATTATAGCGCGTAAAAGGAATTCCGGTGTGTCTGCCTTGCTATGCTATGCACCTCCGGCCACTACTTGTGCAGGGCATCAAATGCGCTCCTCCAGAAGGACAAGCGCTACATGCGAACATGCCTCAAGCAAGGAATTGTTTACTAAGAGGGCACTTGGCAGGTATACTCCATCGGTTCCCTTTTTTACCGCCTAGTAATTGACCTAACGCAGGGCGCGATTTGACTCCTCGTCAGCTCTTAGTAGGTGTCCGCCAATGTCACCGGCTGCCAAAGAAGTAAAACAGACGGCTCATCTAGTCATTGTCCCAGAATCAACTCGTTGTATCGGTGCGCACCGTGCATTAGCTATATATCGTTCGAAATACAGTCGACCTGGCATTTGCCATTTGTCCACGGCTGCAAGCGCAGTCATCCCGCGGAAGATGAAACGAGGGAATGTTTCTGAGACCAGCGCGTTTTCCTTCATCGCCTCAAAGTCATGATCAAAGCGACATTTACCCGTCAAGTGCGCTCCCGTGGTTTTATTGTGTATCTTCGGACATTAACCAATAATGCAGGGTGTATTTCGGCTGGTCGTTTGCTCTTATTTTCGACCAAATGCCGGCGCACAGTACTACCAGAACGCGACTACCTCTTTGCCCACCTGCCCATCTTATCCCTCGCCCCGTAGCAGATTTGCTGAAACTGAAAAGTTAGTCGAATTGGCGTTTGTTCCTGCTTGGAAATGCATTCATCCCGGTGGAAGACGAACGTGCTGGCATTCAAGCCACTGGATCATGCCATCTACTTCAAACCTGCTTTCGCGATATTCGTCACTCTTTGATCTTTGACACGTCTTCTTAATATACTCATCCTCCCACAGGATGTCCCGCCGTCCGTGAATTCGCTTCGAAATCATTTCTCGGCGCCAGTCAACCGGCGACCGTAAAGCGCACAGAACATTCATGGTGCCCACGTATAGGTTGAACGTTTCCAATGACGAGCTTCTCGCCGACCTACCCTCGACCGGTATATCTAACTTGCACTCATCCGATGCTAGGACTCGCAGTAGACGTATCTGCAATTATTGAACGGTTCGACACGACATACAAGGCTGATTATAGACTGATCCCGGTTCCTTCGAGCTGCCGGTTATGCAGATTACGGAATGACAGCACGGCCGTGCTGCTGTTGTTAAACGCCTTGCTTTCACGCCACCAGCACGCCCATGTCATTCCACGAAGTATCCAACGATGGGCAAGAAATGCCTGCGAGTGGGTCTGCTCCCGGCCCCGCGGCTACGGAGGACGTACCAATGCAGGCCGAAAGCACCCAGCCGAGTCCTGCACCTGTACTCCAACCCTCACAGCCCGCGAAGGCGTTCTTTGGGCTGGCGCAGGATGCCAGAAGGCAGGGCTATTCGCGGCCTGTCTTCAATGACGACTACGTGGGGCGATTCCCAGAGGATCCTTACGGCGAGGAAACCGCGCCCAATGCAAGAGCATATCGTGTGTATGTCGAGGAAGCCGCCATCTTCGACGAAAACATGGTTGGTCAATCCCGCGATGGTCTGGATGTGATGCTCGTATTCGTACGTATTGCCTGCAAGCTTGTGTGTGTGATAGTTTACTTAAATGAACTTGACAGGCTGGTCTCTTTTCTGCTGTTGTCACATCATTCCTCGTACAGGTTTCGCAGAACCTTGAAGCAGACTTTTCAGAAATCTCCGCTCTCCTCCTCCATGATCTTCTCGTCGTTCAACTCGCCATGGCTGATGGCGGGACGGTGAATGTTACGACTCCCTCCATAAACCCCGCCGAGAAATTTGAGCCAGATGCGATCGACATTTGGATTAACGGATTGTGGGTTGTCAGTCTCGTGACCAGCCTCGTCGTTGCTCTCGCCGCTGTCCTGGTGAAGCAATGGTTGCACCGATACATGACCTTCCGTTCTGGTACACCGGGACTTCGCAGCCACATCCGCCACTTTCGCTTCATGGGCCTTGAGAAATGGCGTGTCCGTATTATCATTGGAATGCTCCCAATCATTATGCACATCTCCCTTATGCTCTTCTTTACCGGCCTTGCCCTTTTCTATGTCCCATTACGTGTCTCGCTCACATGGGCTGTTGGCACACTTACAGTCTTTATCTGTGTGCTCTACCTCATCAGCAATACAATCCCCATTATCTTTCCACAATGTCCCTACCAGACACCCCTGACTGACTTCATTCATCATGTTTGTCAAGTTGTCCGGTTCAGCATTCAGTCTACTGTAGACTTTCATTCAATTCGTCAGGCCATGTGACCTGTGACCGGTCCGACGAAATTATGGTTTCGACGAATTACCATATATGGTAATTCCTGCCGCGGCGGGAGGCTGGCGGGGGCCCCGCCGATGATTTTCTTGGGATTTTCGCTGTGACCACTGTGACTTTTCATCGATTTTGGGTCACCTGTGACCCGTGACCGACGAATTGAATTAAAGTGTACAGTATCCATCATTATTTCATAGCATGTTGTAGTATCTAGTCTCTTAAAAACAGACGCAATATACATGATCGATTCTTGCAGTGTGAGGTTGATCGATGTGTATAGAGTCTGTCGATTAAGTTGGGGTGTGTACCGTGATTGGGATTATTATGTAAGTTGGCCGAATTGGGCAACACGTATTCTGCTTCCGCCCACATTTCGTGCCCTCATCTCTTAGGCGGTTCGTCTGGAGAGCCATGGTCCAAAGCCTTTACGAGTGGCTCTGTGCCTCAGACCGTCTTTTTATTTCCTCGGGCCCTGATACATATGCGAGCTGGTCCGCAGCGGTGTGCGCGGCTCGGTGTATGGACAGCCAAGACCCGCTCGTCCAGTAGTGTCGTTGGACACTGCTTACTTTGATAGCGCCGTCGTCTCGAAGATTGTGGAGAGCGCCTGTGGGCGTGTACGTGAAGGCGTCAGTTGTGCTGTATGGTGAGCATCGACTAAACTTTAGCGTTTTCCATTAATCAATGAAACGTCCTTCTAGCGGCAATCCCTTGGGCACGCGCTACGGACTCTGCAAGACCGCGGAGGATGGCATCTTTGTCCCCCATGCTAGGCATCCGCCAATCCTGATGGGCCGGCGTACTAGCACGACTCAGCAGCGTCGACGCCACCTCCAAATCTCCACATATACATGGTCTTTTCTGCCGCAATTTCATCGGCACCGGCTTACACGTTCTCCTCGCGCCATGCTCATATGCGGCAGCATCATCCACCTCAGCAGATCCCTGTATATGCCCAGCCACCACTACTTGTCAACCTGGACGGCGACGATACTCCAAACTCTCCGGATTAAAGTAACGAGGTCATGCTGTTGCCCGAGTAGTAACCCAACTCTGAGCAGTAGTATTGTTTTGCGTGTTGTAGTGCCAGTTCGCGAAATGTTTCGCGGCGACCTGCTATCCCATTGTACTTACTTTTCTACGCCATTACGAAAGCTCACGATTTCATTACTTGTACTCTCGTCTACTTGAATGAATGCTGTTCGCTCTCTTAAAAGTCTCGCCTCTCAGGAAAACATCACCACGCCTCACATCAAGCAATACTCTACCTGCATCAACTCCTCCGCCCACAAGTCCGAGTACGGGTCCGGGGGCCAGAACGATTCGGTTCCAAGGGATGATGGGGCCTGAGTAATCGAGGTTCTGCTGGAGTAGGCCCGTGCACCTCCATCTCGTTGTTCTCTCTGGTATGGTGTTCGGGCCGGGCTGGGAATATGTACGCGCGTGTGAGGACGGGCGCGAGCTATCGACTGCTCTGCGCCTAGCTGCGCTTACGTGACCTCCCTTAAATGGGTGACTTATGTAATAAGCCCAATCACGGTACAGACCCGGACTTAAACACTAGACTATGTAGTATCCGCAAGTTGGATGTTTCATCAGAACATCAGTCTTCCACAGCTTTGGATAGTTCACCGTCGGGACAGCAGTCTTCCAGGGCTTCAGATATTTCCTCAGAACATCAGTCTTTCACACCTTTGAAATCAGAGGTGTTGCAGTATCAGTTCAAGTCGTTGGCTCAACTAGAGTCTGACACAGTCCAAGCCATGCATAATACTCTCTGTGTGGATGCTCTCGATTGGTTGTATCACATATCATCAAACCCTACTATCCATTCTCTTGTCTTACAAGGCATTAGTGGGCTTCCTGCTGCATCACACTCTTATGCTGTGGGGAAATGGAGTGGTGCCACGAATATGCAGAGTCAACGCAGTCAACTGATCCGAGTAGAGTTTATAAGTCCGGTTGGTAGGACCGGGTAGAACCGGCGGACCCAACTGGACTGCAACCGATTTTGGACCGGTTAGCAAGCAACCGGTTGGAACGTTTGGCGAAATTTTGCAGGACTGGTATAAACCGGTTGAGACCGGTTGCAACCGGATAATATAGATATATATTTAATATGATTTTACAAATTTTTACGAGCTCAAACGAGCCCATGCCTGGCTTAAACAAACGATTCGCCAATATTTCCTCAGATCCGAGATCCGATTGTATGCGTAAGCGTGCGATTGGGTATCTCTCTCTGCTAGCTACCACCACTACCATCAACCGCCGTCGCTCGACTAGAGACCTCAACAAGTCAGCGGATCACGCGGGTTTACCCATACTCGATCCGCTCGGGCATCTCGGAGATCCGATCCGTTTGATCCGTAGACCCGTGGCGGGTCGGATCAGTAATGGATCACGGATTGGCCTCTGGAGTAGAGACCTCAACGAGTCACCGAGTCACCGAGTCATCTGGTGACTCGACTCGCCTCGGGCACCTCGGAGTTCGGACTCGCGTGATTCGCGAGTCACGTAGTCACGAGTCCGGTCGCGAGTCTGAGTATGGCTCTGCCAACTGCGAGTCATCATATGATGACTCGCAAATATTTAGCTATGTATTTTACCTAAATTTACAAATTTTTACTAAGTTAAACGGACCAATGCGCAGCTCAAACGAGCCATGCGCAACTATTTTGCCTGATCCGGCCATCCGGCCCGAGATCCGAAAGGACGCGTAAGCGTCTGATCGAGTCGTTTCTCTTTCTTCCTCCCACCACCCCGACCACCCAGGATGCGACGATTGTCGCTCCTGCTGCCCCGACGATTGTTGGGCAGCCTCTGGACTGCGGATTTGGGCTCTGGCTCTGTGCCGGACGTGCTGCTGCTGTCTCTATGACAGCAGCACGGACACGACAACGACAAGACCATGGCAACGGACCGAACGATAGAGACCTCAACGAGTCATACTCGGGTATGACTCGCGATCCGTCCAGCGAGTACTCACGCTCTGAAACGCCTACTCGTGACCCGCTGTTGACTCGACTCGCGTTGATCCGCGAGTCAGACGGGTCGAGTTGAACGAGTTTGCGAGTAAACTCGCGGGTCACCGCACCCAAATCTATTCATGCTCGGCGAGCATCCCCGGGCAATGGCACGGGGACACTCAGCCGTGCATGAGCACAGACTGAGGGTGCTGGTGGTGGCAGGAGCAGTGGAGCCTGTAGAGACCTCAACGAGTCACCGAGTCACCGAGTCATCTGGTGACTCGACTCGCTTCGGGCACGTCGGCGTTCGCACTCGTGTGACTCGCGAGTCACATACTCGCGAGTCCGAGCACGAGTCTGAGTATTGATTTTCAGAGCACGAGTCATCACACGATGACTCGCAAATATTTAGATCTATATTTAAACTAAATTTACAAATTTTTTGCAGAGCAAATGGTCCGCAACGTCTCGAGAACGAGACGTGCACGATTATTCTGCCCGATCCGGCGATCCGGGCCGAGTCCCGAAGCGACGCGTCAGCGTCTGATCGAGTGTTATTTCTTTCTTCTGAACCACCACCACGACCACCACGACTACCCAGGGAGTGACGATTGTCGCTCCCGCTGCTCTGACGATTGTCAGGCAGCCTGTGGGGTGTGGATTTGGCTCTGGCTCTGTGCCGGGCCTGCTGCTGCTGGCTCTGCGCCAGTAGCAGATCTTGAGGACGACTTCCGTCGCTCGACTTCAAGTCGGCGACGACGACACTGGCGCTCGACTCTAAGTCGGCGTCCATATAAATGGAGACCGACTTCACGTCGTCTTCATGGAAACGTGGACGCAACGCGTAAGCCCCAGCAAGTGGGCAGTATTCGACGATGATGGCGATGACACGACGACCGAGATGGACGGCGATGAGAAGGAGGAGGAGGAGGATGCAACATGATGAGGAGGAGGAGGTGAGGGGTCGGATGATGTGAGAGGACGTGTCGACGCCGCAACCACCACCACCACCACCACCATTCCCCATCACCACTTCCCTTACTTCTCTACCATCTTCCCCACTCTCCTACCATCACTCCCATCCCATCCTCATGCCCAGCTGACTGTCCCCGTGCCATTGCCCGGGGATGCTCGCTGAGCATGAATACTGGGAGGTGATGGACTCGCGAGTACTCACAAGTATCCGAGATGACTCGGACTCATGGTGAGTACTCGCGAGTGGACTCGCGATGACTCGTGAGTCATCACGAGTCGAGTCCGACGCGAGTCTGAACTGGACTTCGTTTTGCCTGAGTACTCGTGTCACGAGTCGCGAGTCTGACTCGCGTCGGACTCGTTGAGGTCTCTAAGTGGAGGTGGTGGTGGGAGGACTGGGAGTGCTGGTGGGAGTCCTGATAGTGGTGGGGTGGGATGGTCGTCGTCGTCCATCGACGCGTCACCGTACCCATTGACGCGTCGCGTCGTTGTCCTCCTCCTCCTCCTCCTCCTCCTCCTCCTCTTCATCCTCCTCATGGTCATCCTCCTCATATCCTCAGCCTCCTCGTTATCGGTCGGCCATCGTGGTCGTAGTCGTGGTCGAGTCGTTGTCGTCCTCTGCTGCTGTCATAAAGACAGCAGCAGCGGGCCCGGCGCGAAGCCAAGACCCAGATCTCCACCCCAAAGGCCGCCTGACAGTCGTCAGCGCGGCAGGGGCGACAGTCGTCGCTCCCTGGGTGGTCGTGGTAGTGAGAAACAGAGAGAGAGGCTGCGATCGCACGCTTACGCGGCCTCTCGGCGTTTGCCGGATCGTGGGAATGCACGAGAAATTCACGCGAACGTCTTGTTTGGGTGCCGCAAGGGCCCGTTTAAGTGACAAAAAATTTGTAAATTTACTTTAAATATAGTTCTACATTATTGCAAGTCAAACCGAGTACTCGCGACGAGTACTCGTGTGTCCAAGGCCGTACTCGCGATCCGTAAGTGATCCGACTCGTTTGATCCGCGGATCGATAACGGGTCGGATCACTTACGGATCGCGAGTACGGCCTTGGACACACGAGTACTCGTCGCGAGTACTCGGTTTGACTTGCAATAATGTAGAACTATATTTAAAGTAAATTTACAAATTTTTTGTCACTTAAACGGGCCCTTGCGGCACCCAAACAAGACGTTCGCGTGAATTTCTCGTGCATTCCCACGATCCGGCAAACGCCGAGAGGCCGCGTAAGCGTGCGATCGCAGCCTCTCTCTCTGTTTCTCACTACCACGACCACCCAGGGAGCGACGACTGTCGCCCCTGCCGCGCTGACGACTGTCAGGCGGCCTTTGGGGTGGAGATCTGGGTCTTGGCTTCGCGCCGGGCCCGCTGCTGCTGTCTTTATGACAGCAGCAGAGGACGACAACGACTCGACCACGACTACGACCACGATGGCCGACCGATAACGAGGAGGCTGAGGATATGAGGAGGATGACCATGAGGAGGATGAAGAGGAGGAGGAGGAGGAGGAGGAGGAGGAGGACAACGACGCGACGCGTCAATGGGGACGGTGACGCGTCGATGGACGACGACGACCATCCCACCCCACCACTATCAGGACTCCCACCAGCACTCCCAGTCCTCCCACCACCACCTCCACTGCTCCTGCCACCACCAGCACCCTCAGTCTGTGCTCATGCACGGCTGAGTGTCCCCGTGCCATTGCCCGGGGATGCTCGCCGAGCATGAATAGATTTGGGTGCGGTGACCCGCGAGTTTACTCGCAAACTCGTTCAACTCGACCCGTCTGACTCGCGGATCAATGCGAGTCGAGTCAACAGCGGGTCACGAGTAGGCGTTTCAGAGCGTGAGTACTCGCTGGACGGATCGCGAGTCATACCCGAGTATGACTCGTTGAGGTCTCTAGATCCCAGTACGTCTACTATCGCTCGCCCTTGCGCACAGTGCTAACTGGGCATGCACTACATATCTCTCACAGTTTCCCGGTTCCACGGTTGTCCAGCTGCACCACCCTGTGACTCCAGCAGGACATATCGACCGTTCGGACTGCTCCACCGTCGTTTGCGTCTGCGAGCTCAGCGTTCTTGGGCTTGGCGTCAATTGCACATTGGGAGGCATAGCGGCTGCGCAGCAAGTGGGAGGATTACCTGCCGGTGCTGGACAGCGTGGCAGGATTGATCGGGCACAGCATCTGTGTTCGTTCGCTCGTCTGCTACATTCGAAACATTCCCAAGTCCTTTCTCTTGCGTCTCTCACCACTCTCTGCCCACTATGAGCACACCCTTCAGTGTGCCCGCAATCAAGACCAAGACTACAAGCACTCGAGCGTGCCACCCAGCAAGTTTGCCTGCATGACGCGCCGACGGCTGCCTGCACAACTTGACGATGACGGCTCCCTGCATGACTTGATGCCAGCCTGCACAACACGACGACGACGGTCAAAGATCATTTTACTCCCCTCTGCAAAGTAAGTCTTCTCTCGCCTCCACCCTTGAATCCTGTCTCACGGTTATCGCAGACGTCTAGACGCTTACGACCACCCAGACGAGGATGACCACCCTACAACATTCTTTAAATTCCATGCGCCGAAAAGACTACGCCCCACACTACGTTCCCGCGAATCTCGCGAAATTCCAACCGGAGGTGCACGACCCCACCCTCGAGCTTGTCTCTGTTATCGCCACCCCACTAGAATGCCTCGCCCTCTTCTAGAGATCACCACGAGTCGCATGAGTCTGGAGAGTACTCGCGAATCAATTCGGACTCGCAGGGTCAAATACTCGACTCGACTCGACTCGTGAGTCAGGGAGACTCGAGTCAGGCGAGAGTCATGAACAGCCTAAGGCTAATATCTGACTCGTGTCCTGACTCGTGTTGACTCGTGCATGAACACATGAATCAATGAAAATACCTGCTAAATAGCTTAAATAAGGTTTAACTACAGTAATATACTAGATGAGTCTGGAGAGTACTCGTGAATCAACTCGGACTCACAGGGTCAAATACTCGACTCGACTCGACTCGTGAGTCAGGGGGACTCGAGTCATGTGCGAGTCATGAACAGCCTTTGACCCCCATGAGTACTCGCCTGATGAGTCACGAATCGACTCGAGTCAGGACTCGTGGTGATCTCTACCCTCTTCCGTAATCTCATGCTTGACGTCTGCGTCTCGACCTCCTACGGCTATCGTCTTGGCGCTGTCCACACATGGCTTTGAACTCTGAAGACCCTCTTTCAACCGCCATCACGACTTCCCGAAGCGTGGCATCCTGGTATGGCGATCTAAATCCCCCTGAGATGCTTAACTGACATGCATCCAGCGAAGCGCCGTGCCGACCTGGGCCTGGAAGTCGACAGGCCACGATAAGGCAACCGGATGGTTGCGTTGTGGTTGCGGCGTGTTTGTGCTGCCTAATTTCTCACTGTACTTCGTTTTATATTTAGTTATTTGTCGTAGTATAGTGCCAATGCTATTCCTTTTAAATCAATGTTCTTACCTGTCTACATTCTGCGGGATCTAATGCCTGAGCCGTGGTATAGGCAAGGTTCCAAAAAGAGTATAGGATGAGATCTAAGGCCTGGAACGACGGGTATAGGAAAGTCGGTGTCCTATACCCTGCTAGACCACCGGGGTGCACGGGCGGTATAGAAAGACGAGATTCACGGTCTAGGTCTATACCGCCGAAAATTGGTATAGAGGGTATGGGCTATACCCTCTATACAGCTCGGGATTTACTGATGCACGATCCGGCGATTGCCGAGAGGCCGCGTAAGCCTCTGATCGATGGCTCGATCTCCCTCATCTCTCTCTCCCACCACGACGACCACCACCCAGCGAGCGACGATTGTCGCCGCTGCCTCTCTGACGATTGTCAGGAGGCCTCTGGGGTGTTTCCTTGGGCCCTGGCTGCGTGCTGGGCTTGCTGCTGTCTCTGTGACAGCAGCAATGGACGACTCAAACCACAGCACCGACTCGGACGATGACAATGACTCGGGGACGACTGGTGGAGGATGTGCGACGGGGTAACGGGGATGCGCGATGCGGAGATGAGGATTTGAGTAATGATGGATGGAGTATTGACGCGGTGATGAGCGGCGCGCGCGCTGATGGAGCGACTGCGACGACAACGACCACCACCCACACCCTCACCACCTTCACCCACATCAACACACTACCTCCACCTCACCACGCTACCTTCACCACCATCTCCACCACCGTCATCACCACCACTCTGACTCCCACTATCCTCCCGCCGCCACGCAGTCCGCATCATGCATGGCTGAGTGTCCCTGTGCCATTGCCCGGGGATGCTCGTCGCGCATGAATGGATTTGAGTGTGTTGAATACTTGAGTTTACTCGAGTACTCGACCCGCTCGGCGATCTCGGCGATCCGATCTGTCTGATCCGTCGATTCATGGCGGGTCGGATCACATAAGGATCACGGATCAGCGCTTTCGGCTACGGGTACTCGCATGATGGATCACGGATCTGATCCGGATTTGAGTCGTTGAGGTCTCTACGCTCGACTGCAAGTCGGCGATGATGGCAGCGTCACTCGACTGTAAGTCGGTGATTTCGGCAGCAACACACAACTCTGGGTCGGTGTTGAGGGATCAGGAGACGACTTTGCGTCGTCTCCAAGGAAACGACAGCAGGACGCCAGCCAGACGCGTAAGCCCCTTGCAAATGGGCAGCAAATGATAATTATGGTTGTGATGCCCACCCGCCGCGCTCAACAGCATGCTTGAAGAGGGGGGGCGGTGGATTTGGGCTGCTGCGTCGCTTGCAGGCGACGTGGTGGATTTTGTTCGTATTTTTTGCTGCTTCTTTGGTGTCGGCGGCGTTTCCAGGCGCCGTCGCCACAGTTCTTACTCACTGCTCTTATAGCTTAGCTGCAGGCCACAGACGACACATCGTAGAGACCTCAACGACTCAAATCCGGATCAGATCCGTGATCCATCACACGAGTACCCGTAGCCGAAAGCGCTGATCCATGATCCTTATGTGATCCGACCCGCCATGAATCGACAGATCAGACGCATCGGATCGCCGAGATCGCCGAGCGGGTCGAGTACTCGAGTAAACTCAAGTATTCAACACACTCAAATCCATTCATGCGCGACGAGCATCCCCGGGCAATGGCACGGGGACACTCAGCCGTGCATGATGCGGACTGCGTGGCGGCGGGAGGATAGTGGGAGTCAGAGTGGTGGTGATGACGGTGGTGGAGATGGTGGTGGAGGTAGCATGGTGAGGTGGAGGTAGTGTGTTGATGTGGGTGAAGGTGGTGAGGGTGTGGGTGGTGGTCGTTGTCGTCGCAGTCGCTCCATCAGCGCGCGCGCCGCTCATCACCGCGTCAATACTCCATCCATCATTACTCAAATCCTCATCTCCGCATCGCACATCCCCGTTACCCCGTCGCGCATCCTCCACCAGTCGTCCCCGAGTCATTGTCATCGTCCGAGTCGGCGCTGTGGTTTGAGTCGTCCATTGCTGCTGTCATAGAGATAGCAGCAAGCCCAGCACGCAGCCAGGGCCCAAGGAAACACCCCAGAGGCCTCCTGACAATCGTCAGAGAGGCAGCGGCGACAATCGTCGCTCGCTGGGTGGTGGTTGTCGTGGTGGGAGAGAGAGATGAGGGAGATCGAGCCATCGATCAGAGGCTTACGTGGCCTCTCGGCAATCGCCGGATCGTGAGAATCACCAAGAAATTGTTGTGTACGGCTTGTTTGGGCGACTCAAGGGCCCGTTTGACTTCGAAAAAATTTGTAAATTAAGATAAAATATACTGTACTATTACGGGCAAGTCTTCACAGATTTTTCCAATTTTTTTTTGATGGAAACCCGATTAGGATTTCCAGGCGATCGGCGGGGTCTGATAAGATCAAAGACCCCCCCGTTACGCGTTATGTGAAGATCATACCGTAATAGTACAGTATACCTAAATAATTGCGAGTCAACACGAGTACTCGTGCCTCCAGAGGCCGATCCGTGATCCATTACTGATCCGACCCGCCCCCGGTCTACGGATCAATCGGATCGGATCTCCGAGATGCCCAAGCGGATCGAGTATGGGTAAACCCGCGTGATCCGCTGACTCGTTGAGGTCTCTAACGCATCGCGACTCGCCATCCGCCACCTCCCCGACCACCACTACCTCCTTCATAATCATCCACCCCTACCATCCACCCACCCAGTCCTGCATCATGCATGACTGAGTGTCCCTGTGCCATTGCCCGGGGTCCGGGGATGCTCGTCACGCATGAATAGGATTTAGGTGGGTATTGTGTATCAGTCCCAACCATTTGCGACTGGTTGCAACCATTAGTGGTCCCAACCGGTTGTGGACCAGTGAAAGACCGCGGTTGCAACCGGTCCTCAACAAGGACCGGTTGCGGTCCACGGTTGACGCAAAAAGTCGTGTTGGGCAACCGGTTGCGGTTGCCGGTCCTTCCAAATTTGGGCGCCGCAACCGGACCCAACCGGACTTATAAACTCTAGATCCGAGAAGCACTACCGAGTCTCAACTTTCCTGGCCAACCGTGGGTAGTGGAGCACCTTTGTCGCTCTTATTTGTTCCTTCCAAGGGTCTACGACACTCCAGAGGTTACAGTGGATAACATGTTCATTGGAAGATCCTGTGATCAGGATCCACGTACTGTACCGTTTCGACCATAAGTTCGCGGCATGTGACGCGTTATGCCGCGAACTTACAGGAAATAGGTTCGTTTTCAGGCACAAGGCCCAATTTGGCAGTCCCGCCGCAGGCGGGCCCGAAAAATTGCCATTTTGGGCGATGCAGCCCTGAAATGAGGCCCCGTTACGCGTTATCATTACTGTGTAGATTCATTCAATTCGTCGGTCACGGGTCACGAGGGACCCGAAATCGACGAAATGTCACACCAGTCACAGGTCCCATCGCAATCTGACGAATCCGGCAGCTCAAAAAGGTGAAAAAATCGTCTGAAATCATCCAAATTGGGGTAGTTTGATGCAATTTTTTCGCCAGGTCACAGCATTTTCGGCGCCGCGACGAAATCAAATTTTCGTCGCGGCAGTCACACATCACACGGGGTGACGAATTGAACGAAACTCGACAGTAGCTCTAAGTTAGGTTCCGACGGCCGCGTGACGCGTTATGCGAACATGCGGTCGAAACCGTACAGTATCAGAGCTGCTAAATGGGTCTTCTCCGGCAGGTGGTGGTTCCTTAATTCCCGTGATTTCTTAAGCAGCCACTCTGAGGTACTCATGCATCCTCTCATTTGGGAAGAAATAGTCCATTTTGTGCTTGATGGTTATTGTCGTCTTTCCTTATCAGAAAGCGATATTGATGAATGTTTATTGGCTCAAGTCTTATCTGTGGTCATTGGTTCACTACCCGACACTAGTCCCAGTGCATCATTGATGACGGGTGCACAAGTCGTCTGGACTTGTCTTCAACCTAAAATTTGGGACACAATTCTCGAATTGCCTCTCTTGGCGCCCTGTAACAGCATACCAGTTGAGCCTACTGTAGTATTTCATTCAATTCGTCGCCCCTTGTGACCTGTGACTGGGGCAACGAAAATTTGAATTCGTCGCGGCGCCCAAGGTGCTGTGACCGAGAAAAAAATTTCGTCATTTTCATCTGTTTTGGGCCGGATTTCAGCCAATTTTGGGGCATTTTTAGCTCAGTTTCACCCAGCAAATTCGTCGGATGGCCCCGGGACCTGTGACCACTGTGACAATTCGTCGATTTTGGGTCCGTTGTGACCCGTGACCAACGAATTGAATGAAATACTACAGTATCTCTTCATACTACAGAACATTGATAGCCGCTGGAAAACTGGCCCTTTCTCATGTTCTGCGGCACCGGGATAATATGAACCACTTCACAACACATTGCCAACACCTCGACCTCCTTACTTCTGTTGTGAGGCTCATCACAGCTCGCTATGTGATGCCACCGAACACAGTCCATTGGACAGTGAATTTCGACTTTTTGTGCAATGTCATACAAGAGCTTCGAGATATCTCCTTCTTATCTATTCCCCTAGAGTCACAGCTCAACGACAGTAATCCCCTTCTCTCATGTGTATCTAACATTCACTTATTTTACTGGATGTGCTCCCTCAACCCTAGGTTCCACTTTCCCAGGCTTGAAGTCATTCTCCAAAACTGGGTGGGTTTCTATAGTCACTGCATTCAATATGATCCTGTTCTTAAACACAACCACTCGTCAGACCTCTGGCGGCTCACAGACATAATGTGCAAGGCTTTATCACGTGGTTATGAGGAGGCATACTAGAGACCTCAACGAGTCACCGAGTCACCGAGTCATCTGGTGACTCGACTCGGGTCGGGCATGTTGGCATTCGCACTCACGTGACTCATGAGTCACGTACTCACGAGTCCGAGCGCGAGTCTGAGTATTGGGTTTCAGACTGCGAGTCATCACATAATGACTCGCAAATATTTAGATATATATTTAAACTAAATTTACCAATTTTCTGCAGAGCAAATGGTCTGCAACGTCTCGAGAACGAGACGTGGGCGATTATCCTGCCCGATCCGGCGATCTGGGCCGAGTCCCGAAGTGACGCGTCAGCGTCTGATCGAGTGGTATCTCTTCCTTTTGGACCACCACGACCACCACGACCACCACCCAGGGAGTGACGATTGTCGCTCCCGCTGCTCTGACGATTGTCAGGCAGCCTCTGGGGTGTGGATTTGTTATCTGGCTCTGTGCCGGATGTGCTGCTGCTGTCTTTATGACAGCAGCAACGGACGACAACGACCCAACAA
Organism: Hymenopellis radicata; assembly: GCA_015501595.1. Classification (NCBI taxonomy): domain Eukaryota; kingdom Fungi; phylum Basidiomycota; class Agaricomycetes; order Agaricales; family Physalacriaceae; genus Hymenopellis; species Hymenopellis radicata. Next base: position 39,789 of record JADNRX010000087.1, read on the forward strand.
CCATGACCACATGTCGACGACCACAACCACGACCACAACCACAACGGACGACGACGACTGCCGAAGGATGCGAGAATGTGTGGATGCGGGACTCGGTGATGTGGATGCGGTACGCGGTGATGTGGATGCGAGACCCGCTAACGAAGACAACAACGATGCGTCGTCCTCACCCAGGACTATCATCACCACCACCATCTCCACTACCACCACTCTCACTCCCACCACCACCACCCCACCTCATCCTCATGCCCAGCTGACTGTCCCCATGCCATTGCCCGGGGACGCTCGCTGCGCATGAATATACTGGGGTGGACTCGCGAGTACTCACGAGTATCCGAGATGACTCGGACTCATCGTGAGTACTCACGAGTAGACTCGCCATAACTCGCGAGTCACTGCGAGTCGAGTCCAACACGAGTCTGAGCGGGACCTTTTTTGATGTGAGTACTCACGTCACGAGTCGCGAGTCTGACTCGCAAATGACTCGTTGAGGTCTCTAAGGCATACACAGTCTTCAGAGATGAAGGATGGATGGGAATCGTATTCACGGGATGGGCACAATGTGGCTACACGGATAGATGTGTGAATCATGTTATCGGGGGCTATATTGAGGGTCTTTATAAACTGACATTGAACTCGAATCGTCATGAATTCTGCAAATATCTTCACCAACCGCAATAACTCATACTTAGTTTCATGCTAATTGTTACATGGGGCGACTCGGACGAGCGATATAACTTGTCACATTCCCTCTGAGACCTAGTCAAAATCTGCCCAACTCATATGTAGTAAATAGCACGGTATAGACGGTATGCGACGGTATGACGGGTCGGGTAGGTCACGGGACGGGTACGGTCTCTGGTCTGACATACCGCGGTAATACCGCCACACCGTCACATACCGTTCACTCAGGAGCTCATCACATATGTCACATTATATTTCATGATTCTACGAATTTATTACGGCCCAAATAAGCCCAACGTCGTTCAGAAACGACGTTGTGAAAGAATTCCTCTGATCGCCGGGCTACCCGATCGATCCGGCAGTTGCCGGATAAGGATTGGATGGTCGCGATCTCGTCTCCTTGCCTCTTTCCATCACAGCACGACTGCCCCGCCGTGCTCGTCGACCCCAGAAATTGTTCTGGGGTCTATGCTACCTCTCTGCTTTCTTTTCTCCGTCGTTTCCGAGTGGATTTGCCTCAGCGCCGGCCACTGCGCCCTCGGATACGTTCCGGGGCGTGTTCTGGTGTTCGTCTTCACGACGACACCAATTCGACACCCGTAAGACCTCTGTACTAGGCCGCATGACAACAGGAGGATCTGGATGGTGCCGCTCCGCCTCTCATTGCCCAATATCGCCCCGGATCGGATGCGATGCCCCGTCTTCGCGACGGCGTTCTTACAACGACGACTCGCGCAGCGAGCACGACGCCAACAACCCTCCGTCACGCGTAAGCCCTCCCCTCGAGGCTGCAATACTGTTCAACATCGAGCGCGGCTTTGTACACAACGCTGGATGCTGCTTCTGTTGGGTTGTCTCGGATGCGGGGTCAATAATCTTGACAATGGCGGGCACGCGCGGATGCGTCGAGCTCATGGTGCGTGATTGCCTTGCGTTTGATGTATTTTCTAACGTACTTGAAGCTCTGTTGTCTCACAGACATCATATCTTTGCTCCAGATGCTACTCTCTCTTCCCGTATTGTCCAACCCTCACCCACATGTTGTTTGGTCCCGGTTCTTGTTCGTTCAAGCAGCCGGGACTCAAACCTCATGGCTCGTGCTCGTCGATAATCCCCGTGCAATTGCCCGGGGGTCGTCGGCGCGCACGAAAACACTGACAAGAGGTGACGGGCGCGAAAAAGGCAGTTTAAGTTTAGTGGTTGGAGTGACGGGTTGCGGTATACCGACAATACCGTGCGGTATACCGATACCGTATACCGTGCACTCGCGGTACGGTATTTGGCGGGACGGGTACGGTATGCCGAGGTGAGACCCGCGGTATTACCCGGGCTGTTTACTACTCATATGTCATGGAGAGACTGTGATACAGCAATGAAAGCCATCCTTGTGTGGGCCCAAACACCAAACCTAGAGATATCTCTACTGTCGAGTTTCGTTCAATTCGTCACCCCGTGTGACGTGTGACCGCCGCGACGAAAATTTGATTTCGTCGCGGCGCCGAAAATGCTGTGACCTGGCGAAAAAATTGCATCAAACTACCCCAATTTGGATGATTTCGGACGATTTTTTCACCTTTTTGAGCTGCCGGATTCGTCAGATTGCGATGGGACCTGTGACTGGTGTGACATTTCGTCGATTTCGGGTCCCTCGTGACCCGTGACCGACGAATTGAATGAATCTACACAGTATTCCCATGGCCATCCTCTTTACAGAACCTCTGCACCACAGCGGCATTCCGCAAATATGCCTTGGTAGATTGGATTGCACATCGATTTTCTTCTCAAGATGTGCGAGAATGCTTGGAAGCTAGTTTGAAGACGCTGCATATGATCTTGGAAAACCCTGAGTCTGTTAGTCTGTTACTCTTAGACATGGAGGACACTCACTGATGAATCCCTCACACAGGTTGAAGGAGTCTTGATCCCTGACCTTCAGAGTCCGACGAGCATTGCCTCAGCATCAGCTCCAGAATCACAGGTAATAGCATCAGACGGAGATTGACTCGTAGTGAGCACAATCCGCATCGCGGACCTTCTTTCTCAGCATGACCAACACTAGGATACTCACATTTATACGTATTTGCGGTCCAGCGAAACATGATCGTACTCGTATCTAGATGTTGAAATGTAAATGTCTTGGTAAACGTTCTGTATCTAGATGTTGAAATATAAATGTTCTAAGTCATATAGCACTCGTAAACAGAATACAACATGACTTCTTATTCGTGTCATTCCTCTGACACTCGACACTGGGCGCTGACGGCGAGCCCTCGCCCTGAGCAAGGTCTTGTATCTTCAGTGTAAGCCTTGTCGCGCTAACGACAGCAGTGTATAATAACACGAAGAAAGCTGCGGCACCCCCGTATTACACAGACTTGCCGCGGTGATCCTTCATAAGACGAGAGAAAGCGCCGGCTAGAATCTGTTCAACGTTAAACAGATTGTAAGCACCCAGTCGCAGACACCACGGACATCAATACGTACCAGTGAGAGATACCCTGGCCAACCACTGGCAGAGCCCAACGCGCTCGATATCCTAAACGCCTTGTTAGTCCCGGACACAGAATTTGACGACGTCGCTTGAGGATGGAATGCCGCAGGAGAGACGTGTGTAAAAGCCGCTGGGTCTTTCCAGGATTCGGTATTAGAAAACCGCTGGCATTTGCGCGAATCAACGTCGCAATACTGGTAGTGAGATGGCCAGAATCGAAAGCGGAACGCTCTCTTATGATCATTGGTGAGAGTCAAAAGGAAGAAGGGTAACACTAAAAAAGGCAATTCCCTCTTGCGCCCTAGCCCTGGCGATCAAGTTCACCGAGGGCTATCCTTCCACCACCACCAAGAAGCTAGTACTCAGCGCTCAGCGGATACTTCGTAACATCTCACGACAAGGAAGCTGCAGGTCGTGGTGACGAGCGAGCGCTGAGCTTTCGCCCCGACGAGCAGGATGAAATCAGAACATAGAGGATTTTCTGACACATGTGTTTGGACTTGATAATTCCAAACAAATTCTACAGTACACAACTTGCATAGTCCTGACAAGTTTACCGTACACAATCAAGAGTCGTAGAGATATAAAGAAACACGAGTAATAAAAAAAAGCCCAATGGTAATACAGAAAGCAAGACACAAAGCAAACATCCACGACCACCTACTCGGACCTCTGTCTCTTGTTGCTGTCCTCGTCCTTCCCATCATTCGCCTCGTCGTGCGAGCGCTTAACACCCTTCCTAGACGCTTCAAGCTCCTGCTCGAGCCTCATCCTGTTGATACGCTCCTCCTCCCAGAGTCTGCGCATCTCCTCCAACTGGGCTTGGAGATCGCCCATGGCCTGGTCCATGAGCAGCTTCTCGAGCGTCCACTTTTCTATATTCCGAGCCTCGTTCTCCTTGAGATGGTGGATGTACTGTACCGCGCGCGAGAGAATGGCACCCTTGGCCTTTTCGCCGGAGCCATTGGGGACAATACGTCCAAGCTCATTGATGCCTTCGTTGATGTTGCCGCGGCGGCGGCGCTCGACTTCTTTCTGGAGAGACGTTAGCAGTGATACAGAACAGCGCGAGATCAGTCTCTTACGTGGTTATCTTTCCGCTGTCGCGTCCATTCGTCGCTGCCCATCGCAGCGCCATTCCTCGAGCGTCGTCCGCCCAATGTCTGGGACGGTGTTATGGGGGGCATTTTATCTGGGGGACCGTTATCGTTGGACATATCGTCGCCGCTGCCTTCTTCGACTTCATTATCTTGGGGAGCAGGTGGACCACGGGGATGGGAAGAAGGACCAGGATCTTGCGAAAAGCTCATGTATGGCTGTCCCGCCTGTTGCTGGGACTGGCCTGGTTGTTCGCCGGGCTGCAAAGAAAAGGTCAGCGTCTGGATGTCACATGAGGGCGGGGGCGTCGTGATTAGACTTCACGATCACGTGTAGCGGTCGACGACGGCGCAGGCAGCGCATGAACAGGATGCAGCGGCAGTGGGAAATAAGGGTAGGAACATGCAAGTAAAATAGTGGGGGAAAATCGGGCATGGGAACGGACTGGAGTCGGCGAAAGCGCTCACCTTTGGTGCAGGGAAATTTGCGGGCGGTAGATTGGCAATCAGTGCCAGAAGCTGAGCTCTGTCGAGGCCCATGTTGGCGATAAGGTTGTTCTCAGACTGGCTTGGCTGGGAAGGGGGTGCGGGCTGGGTAGCCGCCGCCGTCTCGGCGGTTGCGGTCGATGCTGGAGCCATGGCAGTAGTCGGGAGAGGTAGGTAATGGGATTATGGTCGGACAAATGGCGGTATCGAGGTCGTTGCTGCCGCTATTGTCGGTCGAGGTGACCAAGAAAAGAGTCGCAGCTCGTCGTGCAGGCCAGAGAGAGGTGCGGAATGCAGCGGATGTGGGAGGAACAGGTCCGTCGTCGTCGTTGACGACGTTGAGCTCGCTGTGTCCGACGGATTTGATAACGCGCGAGGCGGGGTGGTGACCTAGTGGTGACTTTGGGGGGGCGTCATGTGGAGATCACGCTTTTTACATGTTATACTGTGTGAAAAAGACCCCGAAGTTCAAACTCCGCTTTCTCACGGGGTATCACGTGTACCATTGTTCGGATGGAGCAGCCCCGTTGATGCATTTCCCGATAGAGTTGCAAGTAAAATCGCATTCATTGTAGAATAAATTCTACGGTAAATGTATGCGGGATACCTGGCGGCAGAATGTCGGATTCCTAGTAGTTTTGACATTCAAAATCGTGACGCAAGCAGGACACGTGGGTAGTGACCGGGGTCCTGCCCACCGTCGTCTCCGCTCAAGAACCACTCCTTGTTATCCCATTCAATTTAGAGCCTGCAGGCAAACCCGAATCCACGATAACACATACACTAAAATCTAGATCGTTCTCGTGATTGGGGCTGAGATTAAGATGATAGAACATCCTCTATGATAGCAAGGTAATGTAGTGTGGCGTCTACTGCGACTGCTGGCGTTTTCGGACCGGCGGCGAAAGCTCAGCCAGGGGCTTTCCCCGTGGATTTAACCCAAGCACGCGACGGACGGCGGGTATGAGCACGATCATAGACTGTACTATGTGAACTGCAGAGAATGTAATCATTGAAACCACACAACCCTAAAGAAAGAAACTGTCAGACTACATTACGAGTACAAATGGAAACACAACTTACAGCAGGAATGTCAAACCACGCCATCGATGGAACAGTCAGAAGCGGCATCCCATATCCTATGAACTCCAGAAATCGTCTACCTTGCATGTCGGGAGGCTGTTCCAGAAGGGCAAGCTGTGAGAGAGCAAGTAAGCAAGGTGCTTCCATTTATGATATAAGAAAACCGACCCGCGTCTGCACGAATATCATCCCAGCAAAGACGGCCGAAAACCAATAAGGTGGGACGACAGCCAGGTTGGGCAACCAATCTACACCGCTCTGGGTGAGCTGCAAAACCGGAACCTCGGCCATGCCTCTAATACCCAGGAAAGAGCCAACACCCATTACACCCTGCACAAGCGGACCTTGGAGAAGTTGCATTTGACTGACTCCCGCCACGCTCCTGATCGCCTTGATCTCCTCGTTCAGTCGCATGGCCGTAACGGTATCCTTCGCCATCGCCGCCTTCATGCTCGCAGCTTGCAGAGGCTGAAGACGCGTGTGATACTGTTGCATTATAGCTTGCTTTTGAGAACTTCGCACGAGGAAAGGCACCGATATGAGGCGCGCAGCCACGCCAGTCGCGACTATGGTCCAGAACCACGGCAAGCCGGTCGTGACGTTGACGTATTCAAGACACATACGGTATATACCCGCGGGGTGCATTCCACAGAGACCTTGGGCTGCGAGGTCACCAAGCTGGAGTGGGGGGATGAGAGTTTCCGTGGGTAGCGTGTTAACCGCAGCCTCGACAACGTCGGAAAGCTTTTCAGGAGCAGCAGGAATAGAGGCATCCGTCCAGGGAGGTGTTGGGTCAGACGACACGGCAGCGTCGGAGAGTAATTCTGACGCTTGTGCTGGCGGCGTTGGTTTGGACGGCCATAACGAAAATGCACGCGATGCAAGGAGAGTGGGAGGCCTTATTCTACTTGGCTGAATCACGCTTAGGCTGTGGCGAATATCCAAGCAGAGTACTCACCCTGTTCAAGACAGAAATTCGGGACCTGTCAGAGTATTATTTAGTTTATTGTATGGGGCTACCGCGTAATACGCACGTCGTTGCAACACCAAAGCGCGGTAGCACCATGAGCAAAGGGCGCTGCATTTTTTCACCGCTTTTGAGAGGGATAGCCGCGACAGGCGCGTCAGCTCGGAAGTCGAGGTGGTGGTCGGAAAAGAAAAGACGGCACGGCACGGAAACTGCCGGCGCTAACTCGGAGTCCTGCTTGAAGTCGCTACTTAAAGTAGTACTTGACTCGGTCCTGCTTGGAGGCGCTACTTAACTCAAGACTCCTCTAGGCTCTTTCCACGACGATTCAATGAAGTCCTCAAACAGGCAAAAACAGAATACTACTTGCAAGTTATCACTTTTTATAGGAATGTTTCTAGCAAAGTAGGAGGGACATGGAGGACTTTTGAGCTTCTCGGTTGGGCTTCTACGAGGAACAGGCTCATCGACTTGGTCTCTCATCCGCATTTCTCCGTCGTCTTCTCAATCTTCGCGATTGGCTTCACAAATCCACGTACACTGGCCAAGGCTGTCGCACTAGTTGGGCAAACCCTGCCTCTGCTCCTTCTGATAATTCTCAAGAATATCCCTGCCCTTCTTATAACCGGCATCAATCCCACTCTGCAGAATCCAGGTATCCGCGAGGTTGGCCATGATGCGATACCCCGCCTTGAACTTGTCCACGATCAAGTGCTCGGGCGCGAACCCGACAAGAGGCTTGCGGTACTTTCGTGCGAGGGACTCGATGCGCTCCATGGCTTCTGCGAGACGCTCGGGGTCGCCTCCGAGGTCCATTCCCAGATCCATAGGGCCAATCACTGGAACGAAGAGTTCAAGTTAGTATCACGACGATGAGAAGTGGAGGTCCCACTAATAGCATCGACACCCTCAATCTGCATCATCTCCTCTAAATTCTGGACACCCAGCCCGCTCTCGATCTGTGGTATAACTGCACAATGCTCGCTCGCGACGTCCATCCATGTCTTGCCTTCCGGGGCGGCTTGCTGTGCGCCAGGGAGGACTACAGGGGAATTATCATTAAAACCCGTCCGGCGGCGACGCGCGATGAGGCCACATACGGGCAAACGGCGGGAAGGAACGGTGTCCGTGGGGCGGAAACCGCGCAGCCGCAATCGAGGCGCGGACCTGCTCGGCGGTCTCGGTGTGCGGGATGATGACCCCGCCTGCGCCAGCATCGAGTGCCCACCCCACCCATTCGTGCGCGTGCGACGGGACGCGCACGACGGGGATCATGCGCCCTCCCGAGTACATCTTCACGGTGTGGACCTACGATCGGACAACTTGGCGTAAGACACTAGGGAGGAGCACTGGCGTGCGTACCATGCCAGCCATGAGCGTGGGAGAGAAGGGAGTGTGCTCAGCATCGATGAACACAAAGTCGACGTTGGTGGCTGCGATGACCTTGCAGATTTCTTCAGAAGGCACGCCGATACAGCAGCCGAAGAGGATCTGGTCGTTCTCCATGGCGTCCGCAATCGCCTTGCGCAGGTTGGGCGATTGGCGCGGGTGCAGGGCGTTGTATCGGTCCATTTTTTGAAGAAAGGGGGGGACAGTGAGGGGCAATTCAAGCTTGAGACAGGTACGTCTTTTATACGTTTGGGAGACGTGAAGCACTTTGCTAATAGTAATGTAGGGAAGCCTTTGGCCGTGAACGCTTTACATACACCCTAGTTTAGTAAAGCTAGGGATACCGGAGTTCCTGTGGCGCCCAGGACGCGAAGAGGTACAAATTCGTTTCAGTCACGTAAGTCGCAAAGTTCATGGCTTACCAACTACACGCGAACACGCCGCGCATCGATGTATAATCAGAAGTCAATATTGGGGCTGTACTAGAGACGAGAGTGCCCAAGAATTGAGTACAGTCATACAGTACGTGCCGGGCGATGATGTGTCGTGTTTGCCGATCCTCAGTCGCTTAATGACCGTTTCTCCGTTTCCCAGTCCGAGTCATGCGCATGTCATGCACAGGTTGTCATCACCGTAAAACGGTATCTACGCAGCGCGTTCGATTCCAGTTCACGTTGACAACGTGCATATTCGAAACAGTAGACCATGGACGGGCTCTCACGGAGAGGTCACCGTGGGTTCGGTTCCGTAGCATGCGCAGTGTAGTACGGACCGTGCTTTTTTCTATATGGGCTCGATGCACGTCAAAATACATCTATCTATCACAGGCCCTGCAGTAAGAGAAGTATCAATGTTGAACGTTGACCGGCGGGACTATGACTCTCAGTTATCGGGCATGGCGCGGGATGATAAAGCTCATGTACTCGCAGAGCGAACACATAATAGCTGACGCGGTTGATCGATGCCAATCCTGGTGTATATGTGCCCATAGTAACGTTGCGCAAGCCTGACATTCGTACAGCATTCGGCCAGGCGAGTTTCACATGTCCTTCCAGAGATACGTATATGGTCAAGAATATCCTGAGATCCCAAGTTCCTTCCCACAGAATCCCACTTTGCGCCACAGTTTCGGAGTTAAGAGTAAACACCATACCTGGCTATATTTTTCGGTGTTGCGTTTAATCTGGCAATCAAGGGAGTCCTCGTACGAAACTGGGGGGCCGTACTACATATTCTGAAGCGTCAGCAGAATAGATGTTGACAAAATGAGACTACCCTTTCAAACTACTACTAGGGAGTTTGACAGTCGCGCTTTGATACAGCCTGTCGCTTCAGCAAAAAATATCGGTTACATGCTAAGTAATAAGTACAACAGTCTTGTCTGGAATGAACAATAATTAAGAAATGAGAAGGTCATGGTCATTACTAGGTCTGGGTTGCACCCCATGCGCTCCAGAATAACAACATCCCCTCCTCCGGAACCGCGAGAACTATCTTCGTCTCGTCGGCACTCATCACGCTACCTTCAATCGCAGTGTCTTCCTCGTCCTCATACCAATCCTTGCATGGCTCACGATGCAAGGGCAGATCCCCAAGATGCTGCAAGTTATCCATGTGGTGCGCCGACATTGTGTTGGACTTGACGTTGTCGCCGGCAGAGACAGACGGTTCTCCGTAAACGATAATGAACTCGGGCACGCGCCGAGAAAAGTGTATGTTGATATCACGATGGCGTGGCCTTTAATGCATCCAGAGGAATGCTCCTCCGCCCCGGAGGCGGTGACGAAAAAGAAGTGGGTAACACCATGCGCATCGCCAGTAGCCAAGAGAGCGGGGTTTGTTGGGGACCAAGCCAGGGCCTGCAACGAGGTATATCAGATAATTTTCTAGTTGACCAAAGGCGAGATGGGACATACAGTGACTGCATGTTCGACATTCTCTCGGTCGATACCATGGTGCACAATCGGCCTTAGAACGACACTAATCAATCCTCCAGCTGCTGCCCATACGGCAACGTTGCCGCGACAATCCCCACTCGCGAAAAATCTGCCATCCGAGCTCCAAGCGATACGAGTGATATCACAATCATGCACGCCTTTAGTTTTCATCGCCTTGTTCCCAAGCAAACTGACCACCTTTCGGCTAGTAACATCGAAGTGATGCAGTGCCCCAGCAGAGTAGCCAACACTGAGCTTGCCTTCGTGCCAGCACACGGCCGTGTAGCTGCCCTTCCTCGAACGTTTGCAGTTATGGCGGAAGAGCAGGGTGCCCGTGAGCGCATCTCGCACTGATAACTGCTGCGTCTGGTATGAGACGCAGACGACAGACTCAACTCGGTCTGGGCCAAAATACCCTGTCGCCATCGCTGTAGCATCCACATTGCGGATGAACTCGCAGAGGGCGCCATTAGGGATGTCACGGTATATTTTACGGCCTATGGGATAAAACAGATGTCCTGAAGTCGTCCATGCTAGAGGGACATTGTAGAGCGGATTGTACGTGTCGGAGACGTCGAATTCGAGGTGATACAGCTCCCAGTCCATGTTTTCTTTGGCAGATGCGGGATCGAGGGTGAGGCTGGGTGGAGGAGAACGCGAGTCATCCTTGGAGGCGCTCGGAGTGTAGTAAGGCCCCGTGAGGGATCTGAGTGCTTTCGACTCGGGAGTTTCCTGGTAGGAGTGCGGACGTCCAAACAAGAGACGACCATTGGTAGACGGAAAGCCTGGAGCATCCTGTTACAGAGATGAGATAATGAATAATAGATGTCCAAAATACGCGACGAACATCTGGCAAAACTGCGGCGCTCTGCCAACAAACAAACAATTCTGTTATTCCATTGTTCGCCCTCCAACCACCACCACCGGCTTCAAGATGAGCAGTTCTTATGACAGAATGACCGACCGCCTCTCTCCCAACCTATTTCTATATCCCGAATCGCCTTCTAGATTCGTTGGCGCTCCGGCGGTTTATCCTCCCCAACAACCCACCGGCCAGCCATTCGTCTTGGGTCCCAAACGCAGTCACCCAGTTGAATACGAGGTTGCTGGTGACGAGGGCAAGCGACGCCGACAGGACGAAGCCTTCAAGAATCTCCTGCTAGGAAATGATCGCGTGACTCGATCATAAGCCCATACTGACACAAATTGTGAATTGAGGTGGAGGCAATAAACCTGGAAGTCATGTAGGGAAGCTGGAGGCCGACGTTAGTTTTTAATTTGCGTATTAATGGAGCTCCTTACGAGTCCCGGAGCAGCTCCCGTTATGAACTCTGCAGCGAGGAACGTATGGGATGAATAGAAGCGCATTGAATCATACCCTCAACGAGACTTGTACCGGCGAAAAGTCTCTGTAAAGGGCCAGTTCAGATCGAGAATGGGAAGAAGAAATCTAAATGTAAAATAAATAGTTCACGCGCCTCGTTGGAGTGAGTGATAATTCCCTCACGTGGAAGAGCAAGAAATCGTAGATGTTTTCGACAAGTCTTCGAGGGAGTGCATACTCGATATGCTCAGGAAGATAAACGCCACTAAGAATGTCCACTCAGTGATGTGGCGAACTGAGAATTGCTCGGACCGACAACACGTCTCGGACAGCAATTCAAAAATGCAGATCCTGAGGATATCGCAACGCAAGCAGCAGGCAGTAATTGTCTTTTCCAGAGCTTGTTATGACATGAGTGCAGTGCAGTAACGACTGTTGAAAGTATTAGCTCGGCCCATTTTAAGTCACTTTTTGCTTACAACGCAACAGCGAAAGCCACATTCTGCAGTTGACCTCTATTTTACGATCGGTAGAGGTGCTGGATACATCAACCCAAAGAACTGAAGCTCGGCTGAGAAGGAGATGGTGGTTGGAAGGAAGGTGGAAGCCGCCGGCTCGGAAAATGCCGCTGACTCCTGAGCTACGCGCTCATCATCATATCGCGTACTGCAGCAAATCGTCAGTTTCGGTATGCCCAGCCAGTCTTTTTCGCTGTTTTATTGAATAGCATAGTGCCATCTTCCCTCCCCATCGGTAAACGGATCCCGGTCCTCTGCTGCCGGTGCAAATGCGGTGCAGAGCGGTGGTCCTGTCCACAACGACAAGTCTGTCATTTCTTATGTAAATGATGGCCATCTGACATGCCGGTTTCGTTCCGGTCTTTCCAGCTTTCTTTCCTGCTCTCACGCTGAGCTGTAAGGAATCCGAGGGATATTCGATCCACTGTCACATTCATTCGAGAATTGCCCCCTTGGCCTACGGTAATTAGGACATATAATCTAGAAGCGTTTTCAGCGGTCAGTCTAGCTATGCGACCGCCACATATGATGTCTACTTACGCGTCCCACAGTCTGTTGCCTAATGTCTACCACCACCGTTCCTACATATGCCCTCCCCGAAACTGCCCAACATCTTCTGGAGTCCAACGAACCCCCTACGGAACGCGACATTCCTTGTATCAAGGAGCAGATCGAATCGTTGGATGCATTCCTGTCAGAAATCGACGACAAAAAGGCTTCGGTCCCAGAGACCAAGGACCACGTGTTGAAGTTGGAAACGCGTCGCGCGGAACTTCTGCAGCAGAAAGAGCGCTTGCAGTCTGTCATGGCCCCAATTAGACGCGTACCGCTTGAGATTCTGCAGGAACTCTTTCTGTTCGCCACCGGATCATCCAGTTCATCGGAAGGCGCCGACAATGATTTGCGCAAAATCCCCTGGATATTGAGCCAGGTCTGTCGTAGATGGCGCCGAGTATCTCTGTCGTGCACAGAACTATTCACCGCTCTTCTCAACGACCTTCCATGGCTCGCCTCCCGACGTGATCCTTATTCCGTCTTGTATACAGTTTTAGATCGGATAGGAGGCAACCGTGGGCTACGGGCTCACATCGATATCCTTAATGAAACGGGAGCGGGCGCGGTCGATCTAAACGACGACGACGTGTCGCAAGAAGAGATTGCATTCATGTTCGCGCTCCTTGGGACGCTGATGGAGCGGTCAGCGCAATGGGAGAGCGCCACGTTTTGCATGCCGGAAGTCATGTTCATGGGTCTATCCGCAGTGCGCGGGCGCGTGCCGCGGCTGAAGGAAGTCCTTCTTCATTCGGACAATGACGAGGACTTCTCGTGGGGACGTCTGACAAAAATTTACGCTTTTGAAATTGCACCCAATCTCCGGACCCTCTCCCTCCATAACATCCCCTTCACCAGTGTGGTTCTGAATCCATTACTTCTCGAATCTGTCTCCGATGAGACTCCTCGGTTGACCGACGACGAGGTCACCAAGGCTCTACTCCCGTACTGCAAGCGTGTCCCAACTTGCGTACACTCAAATTCGTTTCCAAAAAGCTTACAATTGAAGACGTGGCTCTTCCTCCGAAACCGGCTCCACGTCTGGATCACGCAGCGCTTACATCCTTGACAGTATCCGGCGCTAGCGTTCTATACCGTCTGACCCTTCCCCATCTGACCGAGCTCAATGTGGGAGTCCAACCAGGCGGTCACGAACGAGAGGTGCTTCAAGGCGTGCTACCGGGGTCATCGATCTCTTGAGCAACTCTCGCTGTTATCTGAGGCGGCTCACATTCCGCCACTGCCACATTCCCATCCCTTGTCTCTTAAACATCTTCGCGTTAACACCCCACCTCGAGAAACTGACGGTCGACTTTCATAAGTCTGCACCTCAGGCGAACGAGACCATACTGGCGTTGACACGGGCCCTTGCGGGGTATCGGGAGATACAACTCGGAGCCAGACGGTGCATACCTATTTACCTGCCTTGCAGGCGATCGAATTTACAACATTCGATAGCCAATGCGCTTTCATGAATACCTCCTTCGTGGATATGCTCTTGGCGCGTCATGAAGCTGGGCGACTGAAGAATGTCAAACTGGCTATTCATGATGTGGAAGCCGCTTCGGTCGATCCTCTTGTTTCGGATGCTCACGAGGCGCGTTTTCAGAAGATGAAGGCAGGGGGGTTGCGTATGGACGCCACTTGGACCGGCGACAGTAAAGGTGATTTTAGACATCAGCTGCACTTCTGAATTCGACGAGTACTATACATACCTCAGACCGAATACTTAGCAGGCTAAGGCTATAATGTACGAGTATTCAACGTCGCGTCCACCAGAAAAACGAGTATTCAACGTGCAGTCGAAATTGAAATCATTACAGTAAGTAGTATATGAAACTTGAGCATAGGACAGAAGTTTGGTGATATTCACTCAACGATGTTCCACTAATTTCGTGTGGCTTTCATTGTAGGAATGTAGCACATGAAGCATGTTTCTCAATGTGATTTCGTGGCCCAGTGGAAGATTGAAATGACGATCAAGCGGTTCTTTCCTTTAGAGATATGCTCATTTCCGAAAATACTACATATACTACTTAAAACTCAAACTCATAATGTACACTAGTAGTACATGCTTAACCGAAAACAACGTAGCTAATCCACAGAACGATCATGCTGACGAAAAAGTCCTAATTGACCCCAAGGGTTTCGGAAAGCGCTTCCAGCGCGTTCTTCTGAACCTCCCATACGCCCCTACAGAGGTCATTCAATATGGGGGCATAAGCAATCAGATCTGAGTCCGATGCGATGAAATCAAGATCGTGGTTGCCGAACATTGAGTTCTGCCTAGTGAGCAATTCCTTCCACAGTGTCTGGAACTGCGGGAGGAACCTCTGCAGATAGGAGTGTCGTACGGCGCCGCCACCTACACCGCGAGCGATAGCGTAGAACGTGGCCTTCGTGCGGTGCATGAGGTAAGGCTTATACGCGATCAGCGAGGACGAAAGCATATAAAGCATGAACAAAATGCGTGCGGTGTACGGCGTTTCCGCGTTGGATAGCTTCATAACAATCGTACTGCCCTCCACTTTGGTCGTCGATAGCGCGATGATGATCTGGGAAACAGCTAGGAGAGCGCCCGCATCGACTTGGTTGCGCAGTTGGTGAGCGTCAAGTAGAATCAAATCGTATTCTCGGGAGGTTAATTGGGGCGGAAGGGGAGGAAACGTGGGAAGAGGGTGTGTGTATGGGTAGAAAACTGGTTCAAGGCCAAGCTGAAACTGGACGATGTTGGAGAAGATGACGCTGTAGCGCTCCTGCAACACTGGATCCATCAGGAAGGCATGCCCGCCTGCATCAGGAGGAAGGGATACGCCGAGTCCAGTAGACGTCTTGTTCTTTTTGAGGATGTAGGTGGAGAAACCACCAGGACAACAGCTGTGACGCGATGAGTTGAGAGCAGATTGAATATCTACGGAACGAACCCAAGGTCTAGGAAGCGAAACTGGCGCCCGACTTTGGGGAATGGGACGCAGTATTTGACATGGTTGTCAATCTGACCCATAATCTTGGCCATCTTCTTGAACCACGTCTGACCTAGGTCCTCGTCTGCATTATCGGCGACGTCCTGCTGTGCGGATATATGCAGACGCAGCATCTTATCCTGTCGAACCTGGGCGTAGTGCATGTCAAAATATAATTTACTTCGCAACAATATAGTAAACGAGCCTTGTTCTTCAACTTGAACAGATCCTTCGCACCGGGATTCTCGGAAGAGATTATATCCCTCAACGTGGTGGCCGACATGCTGCATGGACGATGGTGGTCGATGTTCAACGGACGTTAGGCGCCTGGTGAGGCACGGGATGTGCATGAGAATCATGCGAAGTTTAATGGAGAAGTGCCGATAGCGGCACCAACCAGTTATAGATAGTCGGTGATTAGGAGAGCGCTTAAGGTGTCACGAAGTACAACTAGAGAAAGCGTCGAAAGAGAAACTGAGGCGACAAGAGACAGATAGAAGAGACAAGAACAAGCCGAAAAAGATGCGCACGATGGCGCCTGTAGAGAGACGTCTGTTTCGAACACAGGTTTAGCGCTACAAAAATGTAAACAATGCTTCATATCTGGGTTGGATTCAGATAGTATACAGCAGGAAGTTTGGAGGCAGTGCGGAAAACGTTATTTTCAATTTGGCGACCAACGGTTCAAGTTGTCAAAGCGTCAAGAATGAAGAAGGAAACCGATCGTAGCACAGCCACACTCTGTCTTTTCTGACCCGTTCATGTTGTCGCTCAAAAACGAAGACTCCGTCGAACTATCCATCTGCATTGCTCCGTAATGAATCATGATTGGCACGGAATGGAAGACTGGTAACTCAGTAACCGTCAATACCGCCTTTCCGCCCAAACGAGCGCCGATTCCGATGTCGTTGCGACTGCGACAGCCATCCTCCTGTTTCACAAACTTTCTTGGCCGAGCACGAATCGTATGAGCGCGTTGTCACTTGGTTGCCACTCCATTTCATTTCAATGGAGCTTTCCTAACCGACGCGACGGTGTTACACATCGTTTGGGATATCTTGTCAGTGCCCAACAGTGCCCTGCATCAATTGACCTGCATCCATTGATGGAAATAACCTTCGCCCATTGGCTGGGTACCAATGTGTACTGATGGAATGCACGGTCACCGGAGGCAGTAACCACCTGATCCTCAGAACTTCGACTTCTTGTTACCCCGATGTGTTGTGTGGTCTCTAAATCTCACGTTATACGGTACCGGCCTTACACCGTTTCCTTGAGCATGCGGTGGACAAGTACGGATAGCTTCCCACCAGATTCCGTCATCTCGGGTATAGCCTCCCAATCAGGCCTCAGGGAGAACCCAGGGTCTTTCGGCAACAACGGACGTCCACAAATTTGAGTTCATAAATACTTACACATGGACTCGTCCTCCTGAGCTCCCCCATCATCCTTCATGTCTGCCGACACCATCGACGTAGCACGCACATTTGGTGCAGTTCTGATTGGTGGAATGTTCGCGTCTCTGTGCGTCTTGAGGTGCGAGATGGGAATCAAGGACTGACGACTGCTCTTCCCCAGACTTTCAGGCGCCGTGGTCATCCAGACAATCATCTATTACAAGCTGTACCCTTCTGACTTGCTTAATCTCAAGTTAGTGGTAAGCATTCCGTGTTGCCTACTTTTTGCCGTTCATTCATCCTCTGCAGGTACTAACGATATGGTAAGAATCCGTCCAACCGCCATATATTTGCGCGCTGAAGAGCGTCAGGATTCTGGACATTTTCCACACGTCTTTCATTTGGGTCGCCACTTGGGACTACCTCATCCACCATTACGGCGATTTCACGCGCATTGATCACATACCATGGTGCGCCCGTCCCCATCATTACCGTCGTTGTCCGGCCTTGACATCATGGGTGCGGTCACAGGAGCATTGCGGTGAGTCGTTTACGGTGCCTACTATCTGTCCAATCTGACGAGGTCGCAGCTAACTATTGTGCTGACGGTGCGTCGAAATAATTTGTCAGACTTGCGGAGCGCTCAGGAGTCAGTATTTGAAGGCTATTCTGACGTTCCTTGTCCACTGGTTTGTGCTCCATCGCAGCTGCTAATACTATTTCGCGTTCCTCGGTCTTATCTGACCGTCTTCGTAGCTTCTTTGCCCATCGAATCTTCCGGCGTAAGGCCTTCTTATCATCGGCTCTCCCGCCTCCACTCACCTCTTCCAGTCAGCAAGAAGAACTGGCTACTCACCGCTCCCATCGTCCGTTTATTTTTCTATTGGATGCCATCCTGCTTCCCCCAGATTTTGATTCCGTTTTAGCTGACCCTTGCTGTACTGCGACTCGGTCGGTTTTACGTCGCGCTCCCTTCGATGCGGTCAGGCTAATCAATTTTCTAGGCGCCGCCTGTGGTAAGCATCCTTCATCACGCCTTCATTCGACACTGCATGAAATACATCACGATGCTAAGTGACAACGGCTAAAATGTGTGTATCCAGGAGCGTCTTGCGAGGTGATATTGACCCTTCATATTTCTAGGATGCAACTACACACGTACACGGAGTTCAAGGCTGATTTCGCAGTGTGTACATTCTCTGCTTCTCTGTTCTACTGTTGATATCCAGGAAAGTGGGTCTTCACGCTGGCCTAGGCCTCTCATCCGCTGTCGACGTTATAATCACAGGGTCTCTCTTTTTTCTCCTCCGAACGTCCCGTAGCCTGACAGGTGCCGAGAAGTACGCCACCATCTTTTATTCACTTTGCTGATGTGCCGCGATTTTCTGATTTTTAAAAATTTTAAATTTACAGTCTCAACCACATTATCGATAGCTTGATCTTATACGCGTTCGAAACCGGGTTTCTGACTTGGTTTGTATCCTGCTCTCTTGGGGCTCAGTATCTCACAAAGCTTACTGTTAACAGTGCAAGCACCATCGTAGCCATGATCTGTGTGAGTCTCTTTCCCCGCAACTTCGGACGTTTTGTTCAAATTTGCAATTCCACAGTGGCTGGCCATGCCGTCAAACCTTGTCTTCATGGGTTTACATTTCGTGATTGGAAAACGTACGTGTGTTCTTTTTAGAACTAGCACCTGTTGACGGTCTGATGTTACTTACAGTCTATGCGAATTCTCTGCTTGTGACGTCCGTTGTCGGGCTCGTTTTGTCACCAGTTCCTCATGCTAATGTATATCACAGCTTGAATACTCGTAAAAGTATCCGACATGGGCGATCAGTGTCTTCTGCAGAGGCCGCTGGGAATGCTATTTTAGTGATGGACACGCGACGAAATCGATCTGTGCCGTATTCAGTGAGTAGTCAACCTCTATAATGCTTCTGTGCTCTAACTGCATCAAGCCATCGCAAATCACGTCGGGGGACGAGTATCTGACATCGGAAAACGCACCGACGTGGGTTATTCCTCTACGCCCCACACTACATCGCCGAACTGAATTCTTCATAGTTACAAATCAACGTCCAGCGCAGCATACAATACACCTCAGACTATGACGTTCCCAAGGTCTCCGTTTCTGTTAACCCATGAGGGTTGTATACATTACTTGTTCTTGTCTTGCAGGATTGCGAGTCTTGAAAATGTATCCTTAGTTCCGCGACTGGCGACGCCTGTACTCGACTCGATCTGTTGATATCTTCGTACCCCGACATTGATCCTCGAGGAAGCTGAATTGACAGTGCCATCAAGAATATGTTCTGGGGCTTACCGACGCTCATGAGCGCCTCCAGTGAACATCAGTGCCTCACTTCCGAAGAAAACCCGCTTTCAGTGGACGTGCGCCATAGGCATCTGCAAGTAAGTAGTAAGCGGCATTGGGTATTACGGACGGAAGTATCAGAAGGCAGAGCATCACGTAGTTCGAGGCTTCGCCACCCATAAAAAAATGTTGGCCCATGACGAGGAGTTGTACATGGGCGCCACAATTCTTGCCGCAATGCCGAACTGTTTATCGCTCATGGCGTTGCATAACTTCAAGTTCTCTTCTCTTCCGCGAATCCGATCACAATCTCACTTTCCAACTGGTCTTGGCAGTTCGGCGTCTATGCCATCTGGCGGAGTAGTCATACGCGTAGCCGTCCCCACGTTCCTCCCTTATGCACTGATTCATATTGTAGCAGATCGATTCCCTGCGGAAAGCTCGCGCTGTCCAGGAAGGTAGGTACAGAGGACAAATGCTGACAATGTCGTCAGCTGAGAACGATCACTCCAAGCAGGTGACCGCGCCTTCACTTGCCGTGCTGGGACTCTATGAACCTCCTGCCCAGGACGTCGGTTTTCATTTGTTACGCTTGAAACGTGCCTCGCCCTAGTGGTCTTCTTGAGCGATGTCTTGGTGAGTGTTTCATCATACAACGCATAAGAGTAGAGTGTTGTGGCGTTTGCGTCAATTCATTGGTGCTGTCGGCGAGTGGCGGAAACATGTTACGCTCACGTCGTGTCCCAATCGGATTGCCAGCGTGTGGGCAATATGAGCTTCGTACGGAGCATTGTTGCACGACCTCGCGGTTTCTCGAACGAATTGAATACACGCCACTAGCACGTTGTCGTGCGTGGGTTTTCCATAGAAACCACGCACGATTGAGCTCAGCATTGACGCCTGTATTGACGCCTTGATTCTTCACTCCTCAGACGAAACCGCGAACCATTTTGGCGCTCGATGTACGTGTCTTACCCGCCGGCTGCCGAACACTCCAGTGGCAGCTTGAATCATTCCTGACGTCAAGACATCTCCTGCCCGAAACCTAATCTCGGGATCTGGGTTAGGTAACGATGAAAGCACTATAAGACTCGCAGATAGAGATGACGGTTCCCTCCCTCTTTGCTCCCGCCCGCTCCAGGTACTAGTGGTCATGAAGTTCACCTTCGCCTCACTTCTCGTCGTTGTGGCGTTCGTCAATGCAAGGTGAGTGCATCCTTCAATTTTCTCAGGCGGTCGGTATTGACAAATGCGTTCAGAAATGCCGCGAGGTACATTCCCCTCCTCTATCGCCTTTGAAATGGTAGAACCTCATGTGCTCTGGTAGGACCGATGACGAGGACCCACGAACGGTATGTCCAATATCATTATGCTTTCCATGCTGACATTATCAATTTTGCATGTTCAGGCCGTTGTATTCGTCAGTGGTAATTCCACCGTCAAAGGCACGGTAGTCTTCCAGCAAGAGAGCCCAGACGACTTGATCCATATCAAGGCAGCCGTGACGGGCCTTGATCCCAATTCGCTTCGCGGGTGGCATGTTCAGTACGCGGCCACGTTCTTCTGACGAGTGGTAGCTTGATCTTTCTTGTAGCGTGTCCGGCAACCTTACAGACGGCTGCACGTCTGCTGGCCCACACTTCAATCCCTTCAACCTGACCCACGGGGCACCCGATGACAAAATCCGACACGTTGGTGATCTGGGAAACCTCAAGTCGGATGCGCATGGAGCTGCAATGCCTGAGTTGACGGATACCGAGCTCACCTTGTTCGGCGATCTCAGCATCATTGGGTACAGTCACTTCAGCTTGCAAGAGGGTTCACTAACCGTTCGCTCTTAGACGCGCTTTGGTGATTCACGCCGGTACTGACGATCTAGGCAAGGGAGGAAATGCGGAGTCGCTGGCTAATGGAAACTCGGGTCCGCGCTCGGCGTGCGGCGTTATTGGTATGTCCTGTATGATCGCTCCGTTCATGATTTGAGCTTCTATGTTTTAGGCTGGGCGTGATTCTTTGTGCGAAATTAATTCATACGTTTTCTCAAGAAAGACTTTGTAATGTACAATCCCAAGATCAACATTCTTTACGAAGTGTCCCAGTGTCATGCCTAATTATTTACACTACTGGGAGGTATGGAGATTCTTGACCGGTGTAGCAATTGTAAACGTCGTAAAGGAGACTTAGGCATTCAGTAGTGTGTAGTAGCTCAGTGCCGACACACTCCTCCATTACTCAACGGAAGTAGAAGAGCCCGAGCCTTGCATTTCGCGAACAAAACACAAATGAACGACACTGGCAGCTAGACAGATTTTAAGAGTCTCTGTCCCGCATTGTAAACAACGTATTCACGAGGTCGGTTTTAGATGTGATGAATGATGATAGTTGACCTGTACAATGGGTAACAATATAAACATGCATGTAAACAGGGTTGGAATGTTGGAGTACGACGAAAATGTACAGGAGGGGAAAATGATGTGGCGCAAGGACCTTGTTTGGCTCATTTGGGCACAACCAACATCTGGGCCTTGTGCTTGAGGACAGGGCACGGAGATCGTCTTGGTCGAGTAGCGCGACAGTGATCCCGGGAGCTCCTTTGTCCCAAAATGTATAATCAACATCTTTTTCTCCATTATCATCGTTCTTCGTCGTCCGCGCTCACTCCCCGCGCTTCGAGGGCTTCGGCCCATGGGTATTCCCCATCTGTGAGAAGTTTATGCTCCTCTCCTCTCATCGTTCGCAACACAATAGACTCCACCAATTCGGATGAGGGCTTGCCAAGTAGTGCGTCCATGAACTCATCTGCCGCCTGCTGGACTAGAGGGTCAGCCTCGGAGACCGGAATATTTGCTGTGGGGCTGGACACAATCCGAATGATCTCAGCTGCAGGAAGCTTGGCGAGCTCGGCGATGGTATGAGTCGGGCCAGCGGGAGTACTGTATCCATCGTCGGTGCTCTGCTCGCCGGGATGACCACCATCGAATGATTCCTTCTGAGGAAATCCGCCGAAGGGAATTATCTCAGTCTGGCTAGGCAAATCGTCAAATGACGAAGAATCTGGCAACACATGTAATAAGAAGTTTAGTTACGCAGAAACATACGGCGTAGTAAGAAATGGTACTTGCCGCCACCATTAATCGGCAGTGCGAAAGGGGAGCGCCCAAGGGTTACAGCGCTAAGTTCTGCTTCGGACATCCTGACCAGAGTCTGTTGCAGGACTTTCGCGCTGGGCCTGTCTTGCGGGCTCGGCGAAAGACATGATGTGACGACACTCCAGAGTTCGCAGACGGAAACTCGTGGGAAGAGGGGCGTGCTGGCATTCTCTTGTTGATGAGGACTGCACTCATCACCGCTACGTCGGTTTGGATATCGGAGAATGGCGGCCTCCCAGTATGAATCTGAACAAAGTGCGACTCGGATGAGCAAAGGTATTTCAACAATCACGGAGGACTTGTGTACTTCAATGATGGTGCAGCCAAACGAATACACATCCCTCGCTGCGAGATACAGAGGTTGAAAGAGTGCGCCATTCATCATTTCCGGAGGCATCCAGCGGATCGCGCCATGGCCACGCGCAGTAGTTCCGGGCGCTTTAGTTTCGACCGTAAGACTGATGCCGAAGTCAGCCAATACGCAGCGAAAATCTTCCTTGACAAGGATGTTTCTCTAGGACCAAAACGATTGTTAATAAGCTTCAACGAAGACCAAGAGAGGAAATCGTAATTACACCACGTATGTCTGCATGAACGATTTGAGGGTCGAGTTCGTGCAGGTACCGCATGCCTTCGGCGATGTCGAGGACCTAAACGATAATCAATAACATGCAATTCGTTCAAGGCACAGAACTACGCACGAAAGGATAGCGGTCAAGGTGTGGTCGCTCTTCGAGAAATGTAATAAGATCGCCGTCTGCCATCCACAGCGAAATGAGACAGAAACTCGGATGGAACAGGTCAAGGCTGACGCCAACAAAGGGCAGAATGTTAGGGTGGCGCAATTGCCTCCACAGTAGTGCTTCGCGACAGAAGGCCTGTGCCCTCAAGTAAACACAGGTTGGTGTCGCCGACGAGAGCCCGCACCTTGAAGATTTCGTCTCTGGTACTTCCGCCGTGCACATATAAACGCAAAGCTTTCAAGCAAACAAGCTTCCCATCTTCGGTCACTCCTCTCCAAACATCCTTCGCAAAAAAGGTGAGCCAAAGGCAAAGCCCCTGGTTGCCCACTCACTGCATATCCGCCTCCCGCTATCGGCGACTTTCCTTCTGGTCGCACGCCGTGACAGAAGAGGGACGTCGGCAGCATGTCGTACTGCTTTCCGAGAGCGCTAAGGCACTTGATGCATGTAGCTCTATAAGCGCCGTTTGTTCGCTCAGAGTCGAGTTCCTATTGTGTGTTTAAGTCAGGCATACTAATACGACGTGCGCCAAACCTACAGCTTGCAAGATGTCCAGCACTGCCTGGGCAGTGTCACAGGGAACAGATCCAATGGTTCTCCATGCCGAGTCATATTTCAGTAGCCGTACCACCATTTCCCTCAATGGCTCGTCATCGTTGGAGAGGTCGGACCATGCCAGGTCGCACTGCGACTCACCCATGTCCGGGGCCATGGTGTAGCTCTTGGAGGTGTCGAGGAAGCAGTTCACCTCGAGGCAGGACCTGTGTTGATCTACATCATGATTTGGTGTTACTGAGAAGACTCACGTGCGAAGATACTGCTCAGAGAAGCGCGATTGAGTGAAACGCGAAAGTTTCGCGTCGGCGGTAACACGCTCTCAGATATGATGGCCTATACGCGCCCCGGCCGCGCTCTCTGCCCGCCGTGCATGCGACACGCCATATTTCCTCGACTATCGGTGTGGGGACCGTGCTGTCCTTGACCTAGAGAGAGCGGCTCGTTGTATGATGTCCTACTGGACGCACAGGCTCTGCGCGTCGAGCGTGGCCACGCAATATCCGCTTCTGTGCTGGATCGCTTACGACGAAGGCGTTATGGGATAAATTCAATGGGGACGTTGTTGAAGCAAAGGAAGGTCATGATGCTGATCGCAGGTTGCAAGAGCCAGTGTGACCCTGTGACCATTAAAGTGACCGATTCTGGGACCCCCAAGGACCAACAAAATGGGACGGCCAGTAGTACCGACTCACGCGGTCTTATAAATGATGACAAGACAGGTACTCTACTGTTACACCGGCTTACCCTCCAGTGTATGAACTCTCATAAATGGTCAAGACATTTTCAATACCAACCATGAGATTAATACTCAGGAGACATATACAGGAAGAGCCTCTGATTCTGAAGTCTTCTCCAGTCCATGTGATAGTACCAAATCAAAACGCCCTCTGCGATAAGCCGTTACATTGGCGCGACACTCGTTCACCACCTCAATAGCCACCACAAGGTCCGCCCGTGAGCGTTCTGCTCGCCGTAGTGCGCCCGTGAGTTCTTCTTTGAGCTAAATCGAACATTCAGACTTGATGTCTAAAGCTAATGGCGATATCAGGCTTACTCGTTTGTGCGCCACAATGACTTGCTCCCCAGATTCTCCCATTGCGCTCCTGAACGGTATTTCGAAAACCGTTTGGAGGAAGAAAGCTTCCAGTCGAACGCTCCTGACCGGAGTGTAAATATTTCTTTAAGCCTAACGCGTTGTCTGTGACGTACACTTGCGGCACGACGAACTCGCCAATATCTTGCACCTCCGCTGTCGCATTTTGTGCAGTGCGGATGAGGGCTATCGCCTCATCCCCTAACGCCCTAGCTTCTCGAAGATTGTTGCGCTTGGCCTTGTCACTCTTTCTGGTAAGAAGAACGTCTCCTCAGAACGCGTCTTCAAACGGCGACCGAAAGGAACTACGTACGCAGAGCTTCCGTAGACATCTAATGTTTGTTCAAACATCCGCCGCACTCTGGTCAAGTGATGTACAGCTCACCTCCTCGTGTCTGCTCAAAGACTTCCTTCATAATCTTTGTATGACACACTTTCATCTTGTCCTCTGCCTGTTGTAGTATAGTGACAACATGACGATCGTTTGCATCTTGACGCGTAAATAGCTCCTGCGTGACTTCGGCGTGAAACAGTTGTTCCTTCAATTCTGTATCTCGAGGATCTACAGTCAACAGTCAACAGTATCCATCAGTAATAACATTCTTTCACGTCACAGAACCACATACCATTCTGACCCTCGAAAACGCTCTCGCACAAATTCCATAGGTCGTCCTTGAGTATATCATAACTGTTCATCTTTCCTGTCAGTTCATTATGCTGATTGACCGTCAGAGCCCGACGACACCGAAACATATCCCACATACCTCCGCCTTCGCCTTCGTTATATCCATCTCTAATTCTTCTTGTCGACGACGTGCAACAACCTGTCGATTTAACGCATCAACGTAGTCTCTATAATCCAATACCTAAACTGTCAGACGAGTGACACATATACCGGCGATTCACGCACCGTTCTTCCTTACTCGCAATCTCCTCAAACTTCTCTTTCTTCCCCGCTAACTTATACGCCAGCTTCCGCGCTGTCGCATCCCGCATCTGCTCATGCTCGTCTCTCTGCTTCCTCGTCGCCTCATCCAATTGTCTCACATCCACAATAGTCCTCGAAAGCTCCTTCTCCAATGTCTTCAACTTTTGGGATTGCGTCTTGAGCACCGTCGGTACATGCCGTAGTTCAGCCAACGACGCTTGAATGCACGTATACGCAGAAGCATTTTCCAGGATCCTCTCAGATAACCGATCCCCGGCGGTCGCTGATGGCGGTGAAATAGGAAAAGTCATCGTGAATGTGGCTATCAACCCGGCATACTTATATATGAGCCATACGCGGATGATACGCCGAGACTCGGCGGGTGATCACATGGATATGGCTTGCGTTCAGTTTCCCATCATCGCGTATTCCTCATCCACGCGCTAATGTTGAATCAGATCATGTTTGCCTAATGTTAGAATACAATGGGAGAGCGTCGTTTTGTGATTCGAGCAGAACCATGTCGAACACACCCTGTCGGTGTACCTCTAGATTCCTACGAGACTCATTCACGACATTCGCCGCCTCGTCAAGATCTGCACAGGAGCGTTCAGCGCGCTGCATAGCCAACAAGAGTTCCGCTTTGATCTACAGAATAAATAAGTTGAAAATCGACCCGTGGTAATGTTAGAACAGTTCATACAGTCTTATAAGCAGCCCCGACACATTGACCAGCTTCCCTCACCGACTCGTCAGAAGGGGCTTGGAAGACCGGATTCACATAGAAGACTTCCATGTGCATGTGTCTGTAAGAGTAGATTAGAGTATGGATATAGAGGTCGGGAAACCTCGAACTGACCCGGTGGGTACTGTGAACTCTCCCATTTCGCCCACGTCTGCTAGAGATCACCACGAGTCCTGACTCGAGTTGATTCGTGACTCATCCGGCGAGTACTCATGGGGGTCAAAGGCTGTTCATGACTCGCGCATGACTCGAGTCCCCCTGACTCACGAGTCGAGTCGAGTCGAGTATTTGACCCTGCGAGTCTGAGTTGATTCGCGAGTACTCTCCAGACTCATCTAGTATATTGCTGTAGTTAACCCTTATTTAAGCTATTTAGCAGGTATTTTTATTGATTTATGTGTTCATGCACGAGTCAACACGAGTCAGGACACGAGTCAGATATTAGCCTTAGGCTGTTCATGACTCTCGCCTGACTCGAGTCCCCCTGACTCACGAGTCGAGTCGAGTCGAGTATTTAACCCTGCGAGTCCGAGTTGATTCGCGAGTACTCTCCAGACTCATGCGACTCGTGGTGATCTCTAACGTCTGCCGACACCTTCCGGGCATCTCTAGAGACCTCAACGAGTTCGCGGGTCACGCGGATACTCGGGTACTCGATCCGGCCGGGGGTCTCGGCTACTCGACTCGTTTGATCCGCGGATCAATAGCGGGTCGGATCAGAGAAGGATCGCGAGTGGGGCTTTTGCGGCACGAGTACTCGTCGCGAGTACTCGGTTTGACTCGCAATTATGTTTATATATATTAGAGACGGACGCGAGCCTATACTCAAGTATATTCATACTCATCATGCGAATAACTCATGCCTCAAGACCAATACTCACGACTCACGACTCTACTCAAGACTCTACTCTACTCAAGACTCTACTCGCGAGTATTCATGAGTCTTGAGTATATAAATACTCGAGTATACTCAAGTATACTCACCAAATTAGACAGTCGGCAGATCTATTTAAGCTAGCAAGTAGGATATTGAGTCGTATTTATATTAGTAAGGACTTTTTGTTGAGACTAGAGGTAAAGATAGAGCAGGCTTACAACATATCTGCTGAGCTATTGCATGTAGATGAAGTGATGAGTATTCATGAGTATGAGTTTACTGAATACTCATGGCACTAGAGGTAGATTCGCTACTCATCAAATACTCTAGACTCTACTCTACTCATTCGCGAGTATACTCTTAACTCACACAATGAGTACACATTTATTCACGAGTATTTTTTATACTCTATACTCGCGTCCGTCTCTAATATATATTTAAGCTATATTTACAAATTTTTTGCAACTTAAACGGGCTCTCGCGTCGCCCAAATGAGACGTTCGCGTGATTTCTTGGGAAATTCCCACGATCCGGCAGACGCCGAGAGGCCGCGTAAGCGTGCGATCGGGTCGTTTCTCTTGCTTCCGACCACCACCCTCCACCACCACGACTACCAAGGGAGCGACGATTGTCGCCCCTGCCGCTCTGACGATTGTCAGGCGGCATCTGTCATGTAGATCTGGGTCTCGGCTTTGTGCCGGACCCGCTGCTGCTGTCTCTGCGACGGCAGCAGAGGATGACGTTGCCAGCATTGCAACGACGCGAGGACGACGACGATGCAGACGACGATGACCGGAGGACGACGGACTGAGGAGCAGGATGACCAGGATGAGAGGATGACGAGGATGGGGAAGAGGAGGAGGAGAATGGAGAACGGCGACTGGCACCACTACCACCACCACCACTACACTAGAGCATGCCACGAGTTTCGGCCAGCACAGGTAACTCGCAGGTAACCTGCGACTCGCGACTCGCGACTCGGGTTTGCGCAAGTCGCAGGTTTGGGATTGGAGCATTCGGCAAAGTACTTGCGCAGGTTCCGTTAGTCAGTTAATATATAATGTTATGCATATAAACTGTATTATACATATGAATATGATCCAACAGAGCTGCAACAGACTATAGAGATGATGTTTGCATTTGTTTGACCTCAGTTAGAGGTGATATGAGTGGGTTATAGCTCAAAACTCTTCAAAAACTCGCAAACTCGCGAGTTTTGGACCCGCGACTCGCGAGTTTGAGACAAGTCGCAAATCCGGACTTCAGATATGCAAACTCGTGCAAACTCGACCCGCCGGACCCGGGTTTAGACTCGTGGCATGCTCTACACTACACCAGCACCACCACCTCCCACCTCCACTGCACCACCTCCACCACTACCTCCGCCTCAGTCCCTGCTTCATGCACGGCTGAGTGTCCCCGTGCAATTGCCCAGGGATGCTCGCCGGGCATGAATGGACCTTTGGTTGGGTCAGTGTATGCGAGGTGATGTGCGAGTATTTTTTACTCGTCGGTGATCCGGATCGCCTGCGAGTACTTGCCAGAATCGCAAGTACTGGACTCGTTTGACTCGCGAGTCAACGCGAGTCGAGTAAACAACGGATCACAAGTATGGGCTTTGGAGCGCGGGTACTCGCCTCACGGATCGCGAGTCAGACCCAGATCTGACTCGTTGAGGTCTCTAGGCATCTCGTACGAAAGATTTTGCCCTGTCACCAGCCGCATTCGCAGCTTTGAGATGATTGTGCTTGATCTGGTCGCTCATTCTATATTGGCAAGATGCTTGGGAATTCTCAGTCTTCAATAACCGGGCTGGACGGCTTACGCAGAGTTGCTGTTGATGTCTATAGCCGACATAAGTCAATGATAGGAAGAGGAATATTGCACCCACCCCACTTCGTGAGTTCGATTGCTTTGTTCACATTTTCTCGAGCCTCCTTCATCTTGTTCTCTGCTTCTTGCAGAGACCTGACAGCTTGGGTATCATCTGAAGCTTGTCTGACAAGGCGCCGATACGTCCCATCAGCGATGTTGATTTGATGTTTTAGTTCGGAGTCTCTTCTGTCTATTGATAATTCATTAACACAAATACGCTAGGCTGGGAAGATACCGACCGCCTTCCCCATCAAACACACTGTCGTACAGGGTCCACAGCTCGCTTTTGAGAATGGTGTATTAGAGCATGCCACGAGTTTCGGCCAGCGCAGGTAACTCGCAGGTAACCTGCGACTCGCGACTCATATATATATATGTTCGCGCAAGTCGCAGGTTTGAGGTTGGAGCATTCTTCAAGTACTTGCGCAGGTTCCGGTAGTCAGTTGAGCTATAATATTATGCATATAAACTGTGTTATACATATAAATATGATTCAACAGAGCTGCAATAGGCTATAGAGATGATGTTTGCACTTGTTTGACCTCAGTTGGAGGGGATATGAGTGGGTTATAGCTCAAAACTCGTCAAAAAACTCGCAAACTCGCGAGTTTTAGACCCGCGACTCGCGAGTTTGAGACAAGTCGCAAGTCCAGACTTCAGATATGCAAACTCGCGCAAACTCGACCGCCGGACCCGGGTTTAGACTCGTGGCATGCTCTATGGTGTATTGCGTCATGGTGCGATTAGCAGTGTCTAACTGAGTCCCAATTAGTTGTAGGTGCACACGTTCAGAAACCAACAACCGATACCTCTCTTTTAGCTTGGCTTAAAGTCTGCGCTAGTTCTTCTGCACGCCGTCGCTCTGAAATCTCGCGATTCAACGCGCTCACGTACTCTCTGCGAGAAGGAATTTAAATCCAGGTTATGAAGTAAGGAGTTAGAGAGGTATACCTTTCCTCCCTACTAGCTTTCTCTTCGTACTTCTCCTTCCTCCTCGTCAGCTTGTATGCAAGCTTACGGGCGGTCGAGTCCCGTATCCGCTCGTGTGCCTCCCTTTCCTTCTTCGTCGTCTCTGCGCATTTCTGCACGCTTTCCGCAGCCTGTGAAAGGTCGCACTCCAATAACTTTATGCGTTTCGTTTGATATGCGAAGACAAGCAGCACATCACGTAGATCCGCAAGTGATGCCTGAATCTGACGATAGGATGGCGCGTTTGCTAAGACTTTCTGAGAAATGGAGGGTGATGTTGGGCCCATCGATGGATTGTCCCCAACAAAGAGAAGACGGTATATATAGCAGTGGGGAACAGCAACCGGTCCAAGGCCGTGACGCCGACTTCCCGATATCGGTCACATGCACCGTGGAGCTCCCGGTATAGCAAGTCCTGTAGTCTGAGCTCGTCGGGATCAAGGTGGCGGTCGAACAGAAAGACACAGACAAGCGCCCCATGTCGGCATCAAGTCGACATATCAGAGCGCCTAGTCTAGAGGCAACATTCGGCACTTCCCTGAGTAATTTAGGACAGCGGCGGAGCCTCAGCCGAAAACTCCTTGAAAGCCGGTCCCTGGAATGATCTGGCCAGTAGAGACTTGTAGTCAACGGTCGAGTACCCAAGTAGCAGGAACCTCTGATAAATGTAGGATTAACTTGGTTCGTTCAGTGCATTTGCCATGGGAACTCGTACCGGTAGGCGTGTCCGTCACCGTCGGCTGAATGCGAAGCACTGTCTGACAAGCAATATGATGCAAATGGATACCGCTCCTCATACACAGGTCTCCAGGCAATCCTCTGAGAACGACGAGATTCGGGGAGTAAGAATGAGGGAGCACCGAGATGACAGCATACAGAGCATCCGTACATTGCTTTGTTAGCTCATACAACGTAGAGCCCAGTCTCGCTCAGCAATGAAGTAAACTTCCGTGGCGAGCCGGGTAGGTTGTGGGAGCCCTTGTCTTATCTATGGGAGTAACGAGCCTGCCTGTCACCTAACCCATGAAGAATGTAGTCTGAGCTAACAGAACTCCGAAACACTCGCCGACCCACGGCGGTAAGTACCTCGCTATTAATTTTCTATCAGTTTTTGAATTGGCCGAAGCAGAGGTGGTTAAGCATACCAGCTAGAGCAATGTGCTCGCGCACCCCGACGCGTGCTTGAGAGAGAATAATTTCTTGTGCAATGGAGAATGACCAGTCGTGACAGACCTCTAGGCGTTTCCGCTGAAGATTGACCTCGTATAACCGCGCCATCTCGTCTGCAGGCTCTCATGCAGGTTTTGAAGTGATCTGGGATTTTTTTCCGGCCGCCAGCGTAGTATATCATATATTCTTCGTCGGATTTCGCTGAGGAGGCGGCTTTGGCATATCATCATGATGGTCAAGAGCAAGTGGCGTGACCAAATCGATATGGCCCCTATGTACTCATGCTGCAACCCGGCCATGCGTCGACGGAGGCCAACGGAAAATATTCGCTCCACATCGCACGCCTGCGCTGCAATTTAGCTTGGGCAATAGGCGCGACCACGGGACCCATGGAGCGAAGGTAAAACCCGCTCATATAGCCGTTCTTCCACTCATACTCCGAAGTCGCTGTTGATCTAGTGAAAAAAGTAATGCGGGTTTTTGCTGCTTCAACTCACCTTTTCTCTGCCAATATTTTAATATTTAGGTGTTGTGTGCTAAATGCGTCTCCTGACTCGGGTGTAAAGTGTACGTCGAGTATTGGTGCGCTTTGCTGATGTTCGCTTACTGCAATACTGGGGAGAAATTCCGCTTTTTCTTTCCACGGAACGCGACGAAGAACAAGAACGCGACTTCTATGTCGACGGATTGAGGACAAGAACATTCAGATTCGATTTCCAAAACGGGTCCTTGATCCCTGTGGCAGGGTGGGTGCTTCTTCAACGTGCATCGGTATCTCTTTCCTGACAGTGACATCCAACTGCACATCTCCTCATCAATACAGCTCTCTCCTAAATCACTCTAAACCTAATGGATTACTTCAGTCACACCTCCGATCCCGGATACGACCCCATACTCGGAATTCTGCCTACCGCTGAATCCCTCAGTCATGGTGGCTACGAAACGGGCGCGCTGTTAACGGAACCGGAGCGTATCTCTCCTCTACCGATACAGGACATCGTCTCTCCTGAAGCAGACGTGTTGTCCTCTTCATTCACACTTGCTGGTCACGGAATACCAGTTGGTGGCGGGGACGTACAGGACCCGAACACCTCTCACCTCGGTACCCAAGGACATACTGCCACCACCGAGTCTGCGCCAGCCTCACGCGGGCGTACTCCCGAGCCTGGTCCGCGGTAGAGGGAGGCACGAGTGTATACCCGGGTGCACCCGACACCCGCGCGGCAAGTATTTGTGTCGTCGAGGCTGGACTTGCCACCTGTCGAAACACTCGCCACCCGCGGGTATTTGACCCGCGGGTCAAGTACTTGCCAATCCAGCAAGTACTTGCATCACCCGGGTGTGCAGGTACTTGTCCAAGTACCCGCATATTTCGCGCATGATTCGTGCCCGCCGCCGACCCCCGAGCAATTGCGCGGGGGTTAGAGACGTGCACGAGACACATTTGCGAGGCCTCGGCTACTTGCGAAAGCAAGAACCGCGGCTCAACAAAGTGTGGTCGCGAAGAGGTGGAGATGGTGGTGGTGGAGAGGTGGTGGTGGCAAGGAGAAGGTTGGCGCGCAAGGCAGGCGATGAAGGGCATGCGGCAGGTGACGACAGACTGTGCTATGGAAATAAGAACAGAAAAGAAAAGAAAAGAAGTAGAAAATACGCACCTTTGAGGCTGGATGCGTTCCCGACACCGTCCAGCCCGCAAAGCCAGCATAAGTCATCGCCACTGCCGCCGTGGCCCGTCATCGTCCATCCATGCTGTCCGTGCACTATCCCGTGCACGCTGTCCGCCGTCGCAGATGAACGCGGGTCGGATCCTCAGAGCAATGTCACCGTCGCGAAGACCAGTGCGCAAGACGCCCCGGAACGTATCAGCAGCAGGCGCGCAGCCCGAACCTGCGCCAGAATCCGGGGAAAACAGTCCAGTGTTGTCGCTGCCTCGCTTGTGAGGGCTTACGGCGCATGTGTCCTCGTCAAATTGGTGTCGTCACGAAGACGAACACCAGAATGCGCCCCGGAACGTATCCGAGGGTGCAGCGGTCGGCGCGAAGCCAAACCGCGCCAGAAAAGCGAGAGAGCACAAAGAGAAGAAGCAGAACAAGCCCCAGAGTAAGTTCTGGGGCTAACGAGCACGATGCGAACGTCGTGCTGTGATGGTAAGAGGGAAGAGATCGTAATCAGAGCTGCCCGATCGTTATCCGGCAGTTGCCGGGACGTTCGGCCACCCTATGCACTAGGAACAACTAGTTATCTCGCTCTCCAAGAAGGGCTGGACAACTAGTTATTCGCTCTCAGCGAGAAGGGGGTAATAACTAGTTATTCCCTCCCCCAGGTCGTTCTGGCAGGCCAGCTGGCATTGCCTGGCAGGCCCTGGCATCTCCTGGCATCCCGGCATGGTGTGGGTGGGTAGGATACAGTCACATGATCAAAAAAGCGAAGGGTCTAGGGCTCTGCCCAAATAGGTGGGGCAGGGATCATCAGGAACCATGGATTAGATATTGATAAGATGTGGAGAATGTTCCTGGGATTGATGGATTGATGGATGGGATCTGGGATGGGTGGGGGATGCCCTTTGTGGCGCATGTTTGATTAGATCAGCATTGGGCTGGATGAGCATCAGGAAAAACTGTAAATTCTATGTACGTCTACGTAGGTCTACATAGCCCAGGTAGCCCAGGTACAGAGGTACCCCTATACGTAGCCCTTAGGTAGCCATCACTCAGGTGTACGTAGATCTCCTGTAGACCTATGTAGAATGTGCCGAGGTCTACATATACCATCTGTATACCTTCAGTACATCGACAGTACACATACAGTATTCCTGCAGCCAGATCACCACTGGTGGTTCCATTGAATACGATGAATATTAGGAAGAATCAGGCGGAAAGAGGAGGGAAAACACAATATATTGGCACATAAAGGAATACATGTACATAACAACAAGATAGCTAATGGTAAATGGGCAGAGAGATTGAGAAAGTAGGTAGGACACCTCGCGATACAGTGCGGCGTACAGACTTGGAACGTCGCACGGCCCTGAAGATGGCGGGGTCGGTGACCGGCACGCTACGAAGCCGAGGGAGAACGATTCACCAGTGGCGCCGCGAAGGTCGTCGGCCCCCATTCCTGTTTGGTCGTTGTCGGCGCCTCGGTTACGGTATAGCGAAATTGATCACTGGCGAGCTGCAGATGATGTTCGTTAGTGGCGTTGTGATCATTGTTGACTGAGCACGTACAGGTGATCCCGAACATGACTTGACGGTTGGTCGTCCGCGTACTGTGTCTCCTTCTCATTGGTCGTGGGTTGTCCTCGTTCCTTGGGACTGGTTCCTCGCGTCGCTCGTGGCTGTTCCTCGTTGGCGTGGCTCGTTGCTTGTCCGTTAGTGACTTAGTCGTCGTTGATCGCAGCTGTGGCTCGGTCTTTATGGTCCGCGACTCGCTCTCGTAGATAGTGGCTCGGTCCTCGTCAGGTCTTCGTTCCTCGTGTCTGGCTTCTCGTCAGTCGTGAGACGTTCCTGGTTAGTCGGTCGTGGCCTGTTCCTCGTTGGTCGGATTCTCGTAGGTTGCAGGTCGTTCTTCGCGGTTCACGTCTTGTCCCTCGTTGGCTCGTGTCTCGCTCCTTGTCGGTTGTGTTTTGCTCCTTAGCGTCGTGTCTCGTTCGTCGCTGGACATGGTCCACTCCTCGTGCGTGTAGCTCTGTCGGTCGTGTTGTTTGCTGCTGGTCGACGGGATGGGCATGGCGGGTTTAGGTGGATATTGATGGAGACGATGCATCCAGACGCGACACAGCTCTGATTGAGTCGGAGCAGGAAGAGGAAAGGTTGGCGAACAGATTGGGAATGGGGGGAAGACAAGACGACTGGGCGGAGTTCAGAAAATAAATTTCGCAGTGGATGATGTGTGCGCACGGACCATTTGATCGGGCGGACTTGGCAAGATTTCCGCACGACTTGACAAAATATCGACCTGCTCGACTCGAATAGGTAAAATTCACGATGGAGTATTGGTTGCAACATACTTCAATGCACCTCAACAGTGCCTCTCGTTAATTCTCTACAAAATATTTTTGCCATAGTTGCTTGCCGACCTACGTGCACTTCGCCAGAGCCTATCGTAACAAGAGGTACACTGTGTACAGGTGAGTGGCAGCTACATAGTTCTATGTAGTGCTCACCAGGCTGTACGTAGGTCTACGTAGATCTACGTAGACCTGACCCTTTCGGCGTACCCTACGTAAACAGGCCCCGATCTATGTAGAATTTCAGATTTCCCTGATGAGGTGGCCACTAATGAATGCTGCTGTAGGGAATGGCTGTTGGGGTGATGAAAACCTTTTTTATAGTTTTTTGGGCTGGGAATCCAATGGTGTAAACCATTTTGCGATAGCTTCAAAACTGGAGGAGATATTAGGAGTGCAAAAATGCGCCACACTTCTAGCAGGCCTTGTACATAGCCTATAGCCTTAGGACTTTGATACCCTTTAGAGGTACTATAGAACGATATCTGATATCATTTTCAGGTCATTCTATCGAAGGGTTCAAGAGATATATCAGAATGACTGCTCCAGGGCTACCAGGGATATAGCACAGCATCCTGCTACTCTGGGGACCTACAACTTTGATACATCGTTTATAGTGCTAATAAACATTTATTCATGATGTGGAGAGTGTTCCCAACCCACTGGTCTATGTATAGATAGGTCCCCAGTGCTGTTTTAAGCATTTTCGCATTTTTACCTATTTAATAGAGTGCTACTTCTCCACATTGTCCTGGGCTACCTTTATACATTTATTTACAACCCTTTTACAAAAGGAATCATGTCATTTGGTGAAGAGACCACTGTTCTAGAGGTCAGTCTTCCTCCTCAGCGGAGTTTTGATCAAAATTCCCACGCTCTTGGGGAGGATCGTCCACTCAATTCTACGTGTCTCACATATGCTACTGCCTTCATTTCTTCTGCAGGACGTGTATATATGTTATATATATGATATCCAGGTGTCAGACCAGTAATTTAATGAAGTAATCAGGTTAGGAACTCGTCCTAAGCTCTGTAGACAGGTTAGGCTACCTTCAGATAGTAATATTTCATGTTCTACTTCAAAGGGCACCCTAAAAAGTGTTCAGTTATGAATATATATTATATTGAATGAAGTAAGAGATATCTCTTATATGCTATACATGAGAGATAACAAAGTGAACATGCGCAGTAGACTAACTCTTGCATAACTGCTTTCAATGCCTGAACAGGTTATAGAACATAACTGTTATCTGGCTGACTGATGTAATACCTCTAATATCACTCTAATAACAAGGTCCAACTTGCATTTCATGTCTCTTATCAATACTCATAGAGTATTGTTCAATTTATAGCAGGACAAGTATGTCTACATATCCAAGGACGACTTTCTGACCTGATTACTTTATTAATTCACTGGTCTGACACCTGGAGATCATATATATCACATATATACACGTCCTACAGAAGAAATGAAGGCAGTAGCATGTGTGAGACACGTTAAATTGAGTGGACGATCCTCCCTCTAGAGCGTGGGAATTTTGATCAAAACTCCGGTGGGGAGGAAGACTGACCTCTAGAACACTGGTCCCTTCACCAAATAATATAGTTCCTTTTGCAAAAAGGTTGTAAATGAATGTCTAAAGGTAGCCCAGTACAATTTAGAGAGGCATCCTTATATTAAATAACCAGAAATGCGAAAATGCTTAAAACAGCACTGGGGACCTATCTATACATGGACTACTAGGTTGGGGACACTCTCCACATCATGAATAAATGTTTATTAGCACTATAAACGATGTATCAAAGTTGTAGGTCCCCAGAGTAGCAGGATGCTGTGCTATATCCCTGGTAGCCCTGGAGCAGTCATTCTGATATATCTCTTGAACCCTTCGATAGAATGACCTGAAAATGATATCAGATATCGTTCTATAGTACCTCTAAAGGGTATCAAAGTCCTAAGGCTATAGGCTATGTACAAGGCCTGCTAGAAGTGTGGCGCATTTTTGCACTCCTAATATCTCCTCCAGTTTTGAAGCTATCGCAAAATGGTTTACACCATTGGATTCCCAGCCCAAAAAACTATAAAAAAGGTTTTCATCACCCCAACAGCCATTCCCTACAGCAGCATTCATTAGTGGCCACCTCATCCAGCCCAATGCTGATCTAATCAAACATGCGCCACAAAGGGCATCCCCCACCCATCCCAGATCCCATCCATCAATCCATCAATCCCAGGAACATTCTCCACATCTTATCAATATCTAATCCATGGTTCCTGATGATCCCTGCCCCACCTATTTGGGCAGAGCCCTAGACCCTTCGCTTTTTTGATCATGTGACTGTATCCTACCCACCCACACCATGCCGGGATGCCAGGAGATGCCAGGGCCTGCCAGGCAATGCCAGCTGGCCTGCCAGAACGACCTGGGGGAGGGAATAACTAGTTATTACCCCCTTCTCGCTGAGAGCGAATAACTAGTTGTCCAGCCCTTCTTGGAGAGCGAGATAACTAGTTGTTCCTAGTGCATAGGGTGGTTCGGCCAGCTCGGCGATCACCAAAATTCTTCGGCAACATCGATTTTGAGCGACGTTGAGCTCGTTTGAGCTCAAATAAAATTCTATAAATTCTGTAAAATAAATATCTACCTGTGGGCAAGTATTAGGCAAGTACTTGCCACAAATACTTGCCTCAGGAAAGCTGTACTTGTCACCTGCGGCACCACCCGTGGGAAACAAGTACTTGCCATCCGGGTGCCGGGTGCGGCACCACCCGGGTGATCGAATTACTTGCAGATATCTGCAAGTACTTACCACTCGTGCCTCCCTCTAGTCCGCGGCCAACACGTTTGTTACTTTCTGTTCATCGTCAACTTGATCGACCTCATCACTTCTAACAGAATCCCTCCCCCCTACTCGTGCCGCTTCCATCTCATCTCACACTTCATCTACGGATTTTCGCACCTTGCGTCCTCGCGGCGTTCGCCTTGGTGTAGACCCCAAAGCAACCATTTGGGAATGCTTTAACCACGAGGCTACCTCATCGGATCGGGAGCTGTTTCGTGGCTGGAGGGAAGGTCTCGATCATCAGACCATCACAGTATGTCTACATTATTCGACGTATGGACTGACGCTGACCGATTTCGTCCAGACCGCTCTCTTCGCAGGGCTCTTAGGCAGCTTCCTGAACGATCACCATAATCCGGACCCAGGGAAGACCGTCGCGGCTGTCCTTGTGCAGGCGTTCATTCTCTCCTCCGCAACAACATCCTCTTCGCCGCCGCTCTCCCCAGAAGAGATCGCATCCCGTCTTATGGCGCCCATATTGGCTCCTCCCGGCCCGATGGATGTCTCTATTTCCCTCATATGGTCAATGTCATTCCTCGTCTGCATCGGCGTTGTCATCTTCTCATTATTTATTCGACACTGGCTTTCGGAATATGACCATGAACTACGCACGGGGAGCACCTTTGATTACGTGCAGCGCCGCCAGTTGCGCTTCGGCGCGCTTAACACTTGGAATGTGCCGACTATTATACCCATTCTCCAGCTATCCATGATCGGTGCTGTCTTCTTGTTCCTCGGAGGATGGAGTTTGAAGCTCTTTCAGTACCACACTCTGCCCGCGAGCGTCGTATCCGCTACAAGCGGTCTGCTGCTTCTCGTATACACCGTAATGACTGTCCTCCCACTATTCTTCTCCACCTGTCCATACCATAATACCATACTCGTGCTCTTCCTAAAGGTGTATCATCTGGCTGTCACCCTCTTCAAGCGATGTGGTGTCTACATTCACGCAAGGCTCGCGCACGGCTTCAGTGTCCTTTCAAAAGCCCCTACGCCGCCCATGACACTTCCCGTGTTTATGGCCAAACCGCATCAGCAGAATACCCTTGCACATCGCGAACAAGAGTACATGCAGCTGAAACGACGCGCCCTCATATGGGATGCGGTCATTTGGCTCCTTTCCTCCTCCCAAAACACCCTTACAATCGACACCGCCCTCCGCTCCATCTTCTCGCTCAAATACGTCCCCCGAAAGATGACCTCGGTCCTTTCCACCAAAGTCCCTGGACTGCTCTATTCCAAGCTTTCCTTGGACATTTCCTCTGAGGAACTGTATTCAATGAAAGACCTTGTCCCCACAATCCAGATGAGAGACATCTTAGGACGGAACCTCGATTTGATGATGAGCTATCTTCATTTGTGGAAGTGTATCTCTCTGGATGGTGTCGGGTCCCCGTATCAACTGTCTTTGATGACAGGGGGCTTGCCTCAGGTACCAAGAAAGCTGTATCCTGAGCTAATGACTGCGTGGAAAGCATTGAGAATAGAGTGTTGTTCGCTCTCTCAGGTATCTGCACGGCAGTGGCCGATTGAAAGTCTTGCAGTTGCGGTGGCGACGGAAGCTATCTATTTCTCGTTATATAAGACTTCCGACAAGGCCACCTCTCAGATGGGAATCGTCAGTCGTGCCAATCATCCGCTCCGGGAGATAGAGCACATATTGGAGTGGCATCTAAAGTCTGTGTTACCAAATGATACATACTTGCACCAGGATGTTCTCGTCCTCCTTCTGGACTCCCTTGCACATGTGCTGTTTGCTTTTGACTCTGCTGTACTGCGGCAGGATGCACTACCAACTCTTGATTTACTGCAGAAGCTGTTACGTGGCTTGGAGCCACACCAGTTCCAGGTGTTTTCACCGTTGCATGCATGTTTCGTCATGTATAGTGGGAGTCCAGAAGAGAGACATGGGGCCTTAGAGCAGAGAATAAACCAAAAACCAGAGACTCATCTTCTGCTTGGAGCCGGACACAGTTATCTCCAACTCGTCGATACTGTTGGGAAGCTGTTTGAAGTTGCCACAAACCAAGGCTCGGATTCCCTTCTCACTCAGATCTGCTGCTCTCTGTACAAGTTCACCTATACAGTTGGGGAGTCGCGTAGCCCTGTGGAACGGGTTCTGTCCAGCACGCTACCGGGACGATACGCGGATGATCTTATCGAAGTTATCCGCCTTGACATGCAGCCCGGTAGCAGTACGTTCGAATATTGGACTCGACACCCTCTTTGGGTCACTCAGCTTCTCTGTACATTTTATCAAAAGCCTGGATTTTCAACCACAAACAAGAAGAAGGTTCATAAAATCCTAGAGGTCGTGTTGGGTGCGGCTTGGTCCGATGAAATAACAGAAGCTCTCATTCCGAGCATTCTGTATTTCATTCGTACCCAGCTTCAGACTCGAGATATCGAGGATACAACAGCCAGCCTTTGTGCAATGTTGATTGCAGCCCTCACTCACAGTATCACCGATGTGGCGTACCGACCTATATTGCAGTTTTATTGCTATCCGTCTGTTCGAAGATGTAGCAACAGCTCTCGTGGCGCTTCGAAACCCTAGCACCATCGACCAACTGAAGGACTGTCTGGATCGATGGGAAACATATCTTCGACTTGAACATAGTCATACACAGCTAGAATTTGACGCATACACTTACCTGCACATCCGTTTCCCAAGAGTACAAGAACAGTAGTATGACTTGACACTAATTCATATCCACATGTCGCGAACTACGGGTCGTAATGGAAGGTATGACCATTAATTCTCGAAAGATAAGACAAAAAAAGCATC
Organism: Hymenopellis radicata; assembly: GCA_015501595.1. NCBI lineage: Eukaryota > Fungi > Basidiomycota > Agaricomycetes > Agaricales > Physalacriaceae > Hymenopellis > Hymenopellis radicata. Next base: position 80,742 of record JADNRX010000087.1, read on the forward strand.
ATCCTCTCGTAAAAAATTGTTTGCAACATGATCCGGTTTGTGAATGAGCCCCCCGAACTTGGTTGTTCCTAATAAGAGATCAAAGATGCAAATGCCCGAAGGGCCTATGGACTGCGAAAGGCGAATCCGATTCACATTCCTAACCGCCGTCCGATGCGATTGACTTGCATCGCACATCGTCTGATCTATCAGGGCGGTATGAAGGAACCTGCATACGGTATGTAGCACATCATGGACGGTGACTCCTGCCGACGGTTGTCTAGCATTCACCATAATGTCCCATGTAAACGATTCCGAGATTATAAACAGACGCGGGACCTTTGGAGCCGTCGCGGGCTGAAGCCGAGCATTCGGAAGGCTAATGGGAATTTCTCGATTCGGAGTCACGTATTTCGCATCTTCGTATGAGTATCTGACATCCCAATGGAAACGACGTTGGGCGGAAAACGGAAAGGCAATGAGCGGGTTCACGGTGATAGGTCCCAATGTCATGGCAAGCCTGGGTGGAAGCATAGGTCCCACTGAGAGACTATCAGACGTCTGGGCACCTTCGTTGAATAGATGCACGTACTATCAGGGCCAGGGACCCATGGGCCCATAAGAATAATGCTGAACTCTCGAAATTCTTCCGGCTTGCCCGTCGGTCGGGGAAGCGGAGGAGGACGGTTCGCCTCTTCCGCTCTACAAGCCGCTTCCGCTGCTCGACGGGCTTCCTCGCCTGCCAGACGTTGAGTGCGGAGTTTCGCTGCGATCTGAAAAGTAAACGCTTCAAGCTCCTCGGCGTTCGACATGGACGGTAGATAGAACCCTGGGGTGGGTCCATGACTCGGCACTACTAGCTCAGAGACGTCACGGATAGGGTGATTGGGATGTGCTTGTTCATGGATGCGTATGCGAGGGCCAGAGGGTGGGTGAACCGTAAACCGTGATGGTATAGGACGCGGGGGGCCCGGCCTAAGAATGGAACGAAGTGGTTTTTCGGGTTGAAAATCAGAGGATTGGCCGTTTTCGTTAGGGTCCATGCAAATTTAACGCTGTAGACGGAGTACAGCTTGTAATCTGTAAAGAGATCAGGTCCTATCATGACAGGTTGTTCACCTACAGTAATAGATAGGAAAGCGACGACAGCGACAAAACAATAATGGTACAGAGATCAATGAAAAATTCCGCGAGGGGTCGTTAGTTTATCGTATAAGGATTGTTATCCTCCAACGACATGGAAGGAGAAGACATACCATCAACTGTGGCAGTGCTGATCGCGCTCGGAGTCGACGGACCGGTGACAGGCCGTTGTCGTCGGTCAACCTTTCTTTCTTAGTTTCTACAAAACACAAATGCCTCAAAAATGCCTCGTGTCGCGCTCTGATTCGCCGCTCGGCGCGTCTGTAACTCGTTGCTTGGGAGCTCAGTTTCGCTGCCATCCTCCAGCCTGAGCGCGTCGCAGCTTCCTCCTCTACTTTCTACTTTCTATTTTCTACCTTCAAAGGATCTGCGCTTCCCTCGGTCAAGTCACCCCCATTAGCCCACGACGTCGACCAGCAATAGTATTCATTTAGTCTTGCTCTGCATCCGGGTCCCCTTTCTTCATTTCCAGACGCCATCTCATTGCGCGACGCGAAATATGAGACGCATGCGAATGCACTCTGCTTCAATGCGGCGCACTTTCTTAATTCATGGTGTCGGGCCCTTCGTTGCTCCTAGGAATGCTCAGATTAAACGAGATACGTCTCCGAGGAGATCAAATTCTGTCATAGTGGTCTTGGCCCTTCTTGGCCAGAGGCAGTGGTTGAACGTCATCTCATTGTGGGGCCATGATGCTTTGATTGATTCCCCACAGAAGATGGTACTGGCCTGCGACTTCCGCTGACACAGGATACACAGGACCATGTCTACTGTGGGGCAGTACAAGGGCGCTTCCAAGGCGGAGGCGGATCTTGAGCCCAGCGCGACAGGTTGCGATCTGTGAAACTTGATTTCAACTTGAAGGTCGTGACATCGTCCCTCAAGTCCGCGTTCGGGTATGAAGGCATCTCACTTAACATTGCTAGCAGGCATTCCGTGGATCCAGGACCTTTTACATGTGATCGGAAAGCCTTGATAACGTTGATACTATTAAGTTGGCGCCCACAGATCGACCACAACTGCACAGAATGTTAGCCCAAAAATTCAAAAGTTAGACCTGTGTCTGCTTGTCTCTCAACTGAGGTTACAGCGGAAATATTGTATTTCGGCTCCTCGTGTTCTCCGCACATCTGTATCCGCCCTGTCGCGCTGCCCGCCAGTGTCCAGAACCATATCCACACCAAAGCGGTCAAAAATCAGAGTAATATTGTATAGGAAGTTCAGATTTCTATAGCAAAGACAAGTGCTATTGTTCGTGTACAGCCGTCAGCGCTAGTTAAAGTGGGGACTAGTAATATAACTAAAAGCAATTGTCACAGAGAATTGACACAAAGACAACGAAAACGGTGAAAGAAAGACTTCACAGCAAATACGAGTGGACAGAGGACATGGAGGGACGATACGAAAGGGCACATGTGTTACGGTGGTGGAGGCCCAACGACGGAGCTGGTTGCACCCTCGCAGTACTCATGTCGCTATCGTCACCCCAGACTGAGCGATAGCGTGTATGAGCAGTCTGGGCGCGCCAATACGAGTCAAAGACCCCTCGGCGACGGACAAGGCGTGTCTCCAGATTTATGCGTGCGCGAGAGAAAGGCGCAGACTCGTGCTCATCTATGAACGCTCGTTGAAGCGGCGCATGGCCTACCCCACAATCACTATAGTCGATCCGAAGTTCTTTGAGTCAACTGCGCAGAAGGGAATGATCACGCTAAAATCATCTATGTTTGGCCACTTTGAACTCCTCCGGACGTCGAAGGTTATATCGAGGAGTTCAGGAGTAGGGACGTATGCCAGGATGCGAAGCTGTTCCATCCGGGAGAACATTAAGATTCCTGCCAGTTAAGCAGGGTACTTGCGTGGTTATAAACCGGCTACAGGTGCTGGGGTGGAAGCGACAATGAAAGTACGTAAAAGCATGGGCTAAGGTGACGGAGAAAGCGCAACGACAGAGGGTGTACCCTCACTGGTAACGTCACTGTCGTCGCCCCGGCTTGAGCGATAGCGTAGATGGGTGGGTACTCGTCGATACGGGTCAAATACGTGGCGGCGACGAACTGGTCGTGTTCCAAGTTCAATATGTGCTCGTGGTAGAGGCGTGTCATCTTCGGTCTCGTACGAGCCCACACGCGCTGTTAGGGGAATCACATTGTCATAGTATGAGGAGGGGAAGGGGAAGGCATGGACCGAGAGGTCATTGGTCTCATTGGTCAGGCCATGGAGTAAAGGCTTGTGAGACTGGCCGCTTTGAAAGCGTCTATGCTTGACCCACTTCGATCTTGTCCGAGCGTCAAGCGATATATCAAGAAGGATAGGTCGCTCGGGGGTGGGAATATATGCCAGTATACGAAACTGTTCGTTCCAACGAATTGGCATGAATGTGGAGAAGAATATATCCTCCAGTGTGGAAAGAAAGTCATCTAGGCAGCTCCAATGTAATTGTCGCGCTTCTTCTAAAAAGGCGCCACCTTCGCGTCCGGAATACAGACGCATACGAGACGCGCACAGGTAGCCGAACCGTACTTTTCCGTCAGAGATGTATATGGAGCCAGCGCAGAGCTCGATCTTGAAAAATATGTTTTCGCGTTCAAGCTGCTGGAAAGCGTCATAAAGCTAGGGCACACAATCAGGTACTGGCCGGGGACACGTTCGTAGGCAGAAAGTTACAAGCTTACCAAGGCTCGGTCCGCATACGTAGCCAGTCCAGTGTGGACCTCGGTAGCTACACCAATAACAGAGCCATCCTTGACCAGATGGCCTACAACAGGTGAACACAGATCCAGACCGCATGCATTTAAGGCCTGAAGCAGATCCGTGTAGCGCTGAATCGCGACTCGAATTCCAGTTCCGCATGCCACAAAGAATTCTACGTAAATCTGAATGAACGAACCGGCGACGTGACTGAATTGGCATACCAATCTCACGACCACGCCACAATCCTTGGCGTACCTCTATCTGCGGGTCTGCGCACCAACGCGTCGTTCTGACTTCTCTTATGTCTATTAACGGTGCCCACGGTCGACATTGGATGGTATAGAAGTCCACCTGCGACGTCTTTGGAACGAGAGCAAAGCCGCCGTGGGGCTGCGGGGCCAGTACAGCACTATTTATACGCATGAAGTCGATGGTATGAATGAGGGTTTCCTGTGAAATTCAAGTTGAGTTGCTGTTCACATACTTCATTCGTAAAGCAGTACTTACAACGATATCTTGATGCAGCTTAATCAACTCTCTATCATGCTTGATATGCATTGCAGCATTGGCAGGATCTTTATTTCCTCGAGACTCGGGAACAGGAGGGGCATCGATTTCGAGGACGTGATCAAATTGGGCGAAGGTCAATCGCAAGTAAGTCGGGGACCACAGGCTACCTAGAAGCTAGTCAGCTTTTCCCAACTCCGTGTTCCGAGGCCTACCTAGGCAACCGATGGCATGATCAGGAATGGACATAGATGACGGTTTGTGGGGATGCGTGGGGACGAGGGTAAATTATTCCCAGAAAGAGATAGTCCCCTACCCTGCGCCCGGCTGCGTCCGAGGTGATCCAAGTTTACTTCGTTACCGTATTAAGCCAAACCTCTCGCCATGATAGACGCGCGACGCGCATCGATAACAACAGCATCGCGTAACTACAGCGAGCCCTCGGCGCCTCTCGTTTTCCAGCTCACCACCTTCAGTCGCGATACTGCAGATGTTCAACCTAGCGTTCCTCGCAGATCTACTCTTATTTATAGTCTGTGGTAGGTCCATCTTCCTAGTATGTTCTTCGCCTGTTCATGTGTAATCTTCAGGTCCTACGCTGTGCTCGATGTGGAACCAACACATATCATAAAGTTCCTTGCGGTCTACCTCGCTGTCCTCTCTCCAATTCTCCATCCCAACTACCTGCTCAGACTGTGTCTTCGTGTCAAAGCTGCAAATAAGGACGCAATCCCAGGATGTTGGTATGTTTGCCCTGATATTATATTGTATTGACGGTCTCTTAGCTTCGATGTCTTGTCGCGTATTTGCACAACAGCTATTGCGTAAACACTGGGGTCCTGTATACGTCGCTGGCCGTCCTATTCTCCAACCGCTTCTGGTTATCTACTGCCGCAAACTTCTGCTACTGCTCTTGACTCGTTACTGCTGCTGGTCCTGCTGGAGCTGCCCTAATTCCCCTGGACTCGCTGACCACAGTGTATGTCGGTCACTATTCTTTTTGCTTCTAGTTTTGATTGTCATTCCCCACATAGGACTGTCTGTTTCTCTTCCTATAACATGGCCTCTACTTGGCTTCCTCTTGACGATTCCCTCACTGGCTGATATTTTATCGGAGCTCTAGGACATTGAGCTTGAACTTATCATGTATCGATAGCATTTCACATCCCATCGCTGGACCTTTCGTATTGTCTCGCAACTAATATACATACTATATCACACACTAATGTTCAATTACGCCCATTATACTATTATACACTTGTCCCAAACGCCACCAGGAACACTGATTGCAGATACAATTTGGCCGGAGTACTCGGGGGAAGACCCCTAGTACACCACTGAAATCGTACCTACCTACGATGAAAGAAAGTATGTATAGCAAGGAATAGAGCAAGACGAGGCATCCTGTTACAGATGGGGCGCGTCCGATCAAAACGAAGGCGGGGAGTGTCAAGGCGACGCAAGAGAGGATACGCTATCTGCAGTAAGATCACTCTCGTCACCCCAGACCGAGCGATAACGTAGTTGGGTGGGAAGCCTTGGAATCGGATCGTACACCTGTCTCTGACGAACGCGTCGTATTGCGAGACTCGCACGGGTTCCAGGCAGTGGAATGTTATCATCGCTTTCGTAACTGATTTCGGGCAGGATGTCATTATCCTCTTCTGACGCAGCCACGAGGTTCTCATTACGATGGCGCTGCCGGTTCCGCCTAAACTTGACCCATCTAGGCCCTCGGCGGACTGTGAGTGAAAATTCCAGTAATCGGGGACGCTCAGGAGAAGGAATGTACGCGAGTAAGCGTACATTCTTCACCCATCTGTAGTCGTCTCCACTAAGGAGCGTGAAGTTTGGCCTTCCTTCAACGTGGGAGAGCACGCGATTAAGAACGTCCCAATGCACTCTACTTGCTTCTTCAAATGCACTAGAATGCCGGTGAGGAAGATATACCTTGAGGCTTGCGATCGCATCCCCCTGCAATCGTATCTTGCCATCGGCTACCATGAAGCAACTCTCCGATATCCACCCATCAGGGTCATCGAAGAATATGCTTTGACCTTCTAGCTGTTGGAAGGCATCGTACATCTAGAATCAAAGTGTTCAGCAACCGAGCAAAATTAGGCGCGGGCATTAATGACTGACCAATGCCCGATGAGTTTCCTCCACGTAGTCACCATTATTCCACTCCGATAGAAGGCCTATAATCCTTCCATCTTGTACGATATGCCCTAAGACGGGAAAGAAGAGGTCTAGATCGTGTTCTGAAAGTATGCAGAGGCCGTTCGTCATCTTTTCGACCATCCTCCAGGACGAAGGACCGCCAGATGCAAGCAACATCTCTGTGTGAACCGATAAGACTACTGAAGAAGTATGGTTTCACTCGCGTACCAACTTCGCGGCCGCGCCACAGTCCGCGGCGAGCCTGGCTTCGACGCCAGTGCGTTGTTCTAATCTCGTTAATGTCTACCAAAGGTGCCCAGACGTGGCATTGGCGCACGGCGAGATATTCCGGTTCGATCTCTTTAGGAAGGAGAGTGAAGCTGCCGTTCGTAAGAGGCGCGAGCATCGCTCCAGACATGTTTTGAAAGTCGATAGTGTGAATGAGGGTTTCCTAATAGACTGCTCAGGGATCATGCAATGCGGAGCATCCGAAATCAACCGACCAAAAGCTCTAGATAAAGTTTGGTAAACTCGGCCGTGTTTCTGTCAAACACCATAGTGCAATCGGGGTCGGGATCAGAGGGGCGCGTCAGACTTCCTGGCCAACTAGGACCGTTGATTCTGACGACATGGCCATCTTGAACCAAAGTGTATTCAACGAATGAAGGTGTCGGTAAAATCTCTGAGGAGATAGGCACAGAGGTGAGCACTGAGATAGCAGATGATCAACTCCAGATACCAACCAAGAAAGGCTATGGCGTGTTCTGGTATCGTCATACTTTGTGGGTCCAGGAGAGATGCGGGTCACAGCCGATATGTCACCGTCACACTATGTTGATCCAGTCTGAACTCAGCCACGATGTCCGTCGAGCCTGGAAATACACCTTGTCGGCTAGCTCACTATTTCATCATGATCTGCTGGCGCCAATTTACGACCAACAGCCTCTGTTCCGTATTCCATCGATGGGCGATTCGCTGTTCACGACGCGCGTTACAAGGATCTTCGTCGTAGCACGCTTTTTTCCACTTTGCGAATGCGCTGTCTATGTTTCTTTCGAAACAGGCGACTCCATACATGCTATAGATACAAATGTGAGTGTGCCATGTTGTTGATATCCGTTTCGCATGTATGTGCGCTATGCTTTCCTATCGCTGCGCGGTTTGCAGAAGCGAGAGAAAGATGCTGAACGCCTGCTACAGTCCTCATTGCCTCCTCCGTAAGGGGATCGGTGGGCCGCCTCTTCAGGTTGTCCACGTCGCGTCTTGCGCATCCTGTAGACGATAACACTCCATGAGGCCACTGCCTTGAACGTCTTCGACGTGTTTGTGCTCATGCCGCTGAGCCTCGGTGCACATCTCTGGCTTGCTTCGTTTCTTTCGACCTCGAGCTTCTGCCTTACTGCCTGGTACTCGCTCATCGACTCCGTCTGCGCGCAGCTTGTGTGTTCAGGAATCAGGACTTCCTCTTATCCCAGACTACTGCTAATTTGTGAGTCCAAGAGAACATTTGTTTCTGCGACAGCTCTGACTCTAGCCGTTCAGATACATCACTTATGACTTAACGACCCTCTTCTTTTTCCTGGACATCATAGCCTAGACACTAATATTCTTCGCTTTGGCTACCGTATTGCTGCATAATCTACTTGCCTCTGATATTTGATAATACACTCCTTCGCTCGCTGAAACTAGAGTACTTAATGTCCCCCGACATGTTCGGTCCCTTGCAGAAGACGCGACAAGTCCAAGTACGCCGATCATTAGGAGGACAGCTACTCCGTCGCCCTTGCTAGACGGACAATGGACAAGGCGGTCAAGTAAGACATCGCCTCGTGTCGTAGTTTCCACCTCAGCGGGATTCAAAGCGGGCAAAATCGATCCTCGGCGCTTCCTGTAAACTCAAAAAACAGATCATACAGCCTACCGGTATTTGACAGATACAGCAATGCAATCAAAGCGGATGACGACTAGAGCTGCCAGTGACGCCATAACGCTACTAGTATTGCTCATGACGGGTATACTTACACAACACAAACTTAGATCTGCTGCTGTGTCTCCGAGAACAACGACTGATCGATAGCCTGATCTTGCTGGCGTTGTCTGTATCATATACCGTCTAGTAGGCATGGGATCCTGGCCACACATTACGACAGATCTGACTCACTTGGGCGAAAGCGGAGTCTACCTTTGGCAGTGTCTTGCCAGAAACCGGAACGACTACAAGTCCGAGCCGAGTCGATGATTTCCAGTAAGGACAGAGGGCGATCCTACGACATGACGATCAGGCAATCTCATCTCGATAGGGAAAACAATCAAGGGGGGAATGGACACAGCGTTAGTTGGGTGATAGACACGCGACCTTGAGCGCGCATCAAGCCCTGATGAAAGGCTTGAGCCATTTCTGCTTGAAAAAATATGTGTACTGAAGCTGTTGAGATGACCCATCTGGATCCTCAATAGTTATCGATGAGGGAGAAAGGATAAGGCTGTAGAGTAGTAACACAAAAAGATGTTTTCCTAGAACCATATGCGCGAAGAACTGGAAAAACTTAAAAGTAAATCATATGCGCCGTGACATCGTAAAACAGCCTTCATAGCCGGCGGTGTCAATAGGACTCATGGTATCCCGCCAGCGACCAGCAAGGCATCCATCTGCATTCCCGATTAGATAACCACGATACAACCACTTTCCGCGGTCACCATCGACCTAACGTTGATCTCAGCCAAACACGATCGAACTCGACGAGGACACGTACATAATCCTTCGACAGGCTAATGAAACCGTCGCATGGGCGTATACGGCCCACTAGACTAAATTGGCCCCAAGCCGAGTGTCCCTGAGATAATAATTAAACAATGCAAGCGTCCGGAAGCTAATCGAAGAAAGCAGACCTCGCCGGTAAGAATGATGTCACGAACGGCCTGATTGTCATCTTGCAGAGAAGTGGCTCGCTTGTAGAACAAGGGATTAGCTCCAGGTTCTTGAACTTCTACGCCGGTCGCGTTTTCCGTTACGCGCGTGCCTGTGGCAAAGTATGATCGCAACGGATCTCCCGCAGACAAGGGTGCACGGTCTTCATCATCGTTTCCAGACGTCGGTGAATCGAGGAGCAAATGATGTTCCCGGAGCTTCCAAGTCTGGCGGTGCTTAACCACCATGCTCTTCGTCAAAATAGTCGGCGCGGCACCTCCGAGCAGTTCCGCATATGCACCAAATTCCGTATACTGCATCATAATTGTTGAAGACGAATGGGGATGAGTACAAGTTCACTCACCGTGAAGGTGCCTTCCCAAACTCCCTTAATGCTGCAACGAGCCAAATGTTAGAACAGTGAAGGCTATAGGAAAAGAGGTCTTCTACCTTCCCGGTGTGAACGCTGAAGTGAGCGTCTTCTTCAAGAGGCCACGTCCGAGATTGACGCAGCGATGCCATTCGCAGTCCCATTTCGCCGAGCTAGATGATTTGTAGAGCTTCTCTCCCCAGTTTCGTTGTGGCCTTGGGTCAGATGCTGTTGTCGACATCTCTACCCGATCGATTAAGCTAAGGAACGATAGAATTGCGGGAGAAGCCATGGACGGAGAACTGAGATGATATGCCTCTGAGTAATGATTGACTATCTCAGGCGATGCAGGTCTAGACGACGGGAAGAACTCCGTCCATGAAGGAGCGGCAAGTTGGTACTGTGACACGAACTTTATAAACAAGAGACCGAATAGAGAGAAAGTACTTACTACATGCGCACCGAGAGCGTATATTTTCAGAACATGCGTCATCGTCCGGTTCTGGTTATACTTGTGGTCTCCTAAGAGGCAATCCAATAATCATCATAAACGGATCAAACCACGCCACACAGTACATACCAGGTTTGAACAAAAACCAGAACAGCCACATAGCGAGTGCATGTTCCTCATTTTGATCTGGCCAACGGTCTGCTTTGAGCGCCGATGTCGCGAGAGACGACCCTTGCTCTCTGAACCAGTATTCATTCAACCAATCGTCGATCCCGTACGCCCGCAGATGTAGTTCGTTTTTGCCCTCGTTCTCCAGCATGAGCAGGTACGCCCCAAACAGCGTTTCTCGTAAACGCGTTCTGTCCTCTGGTTTCCGGGGATCACACTGCTCCAAAGACGACTCGGTGCGTGCCCGTATGCGTTTCAATAGAATGAGCCTCCTTTGCAATTCTTCTGTCAAGACAGATTGAGTGAGCTTGTCCACGCCAAGTCTGCGCGTGGCTACCCCGGTGTCAAATTTGAACGTAAAGATGTTCGCATAGAGATTTAGATTTTTGGTAATGGACAGCCCAGAATAAAAGTGCTGACTCGTAGACACGAGTGAGATTAGATCGATAGGCGGCCCCACGATGGTGTCTGTAGCCACAAGGTAGGCAACATGCTCAACAATTTCCTGGGGTACGCTGGCCAGCGTCGAGGAGAGCATGATAAGCAGTGGAATGCTGATGGTAGTGGACAGGGTAATCGGACCGGCCTATCCGGTCTTCTAACCGGGGATTAACCGGCAAATCAGGACAGCCGTGCCGCACACCCGAGAAAGTTCACCCGCGAACATTTGGGAACATGTTGAACGTCCGCGTCAAGCTTCGGCCTCCAGGACTTGGATGGCCAAGGATAATATGATAACGCGCGGTATTAATGAATGCCACAATGTTAACTCGGTAAATCATCATCAGACAGCCAGCTTGGACAAGAATGCCATGATTTTCGTGGGATCGGGAGTACACCAAGACATTAAACTTACCGCTGTAGTTTCTCGGTACGTACACGGTGAAATGCAATGTACGAGGCCGACATCCGAGGCAGGTGAGGCTGAAGAATGACGAGCACGAGGGCGTGTGTGAGAAGTGAGCCATTCAAGGAATCATTACGGTGTTATCTCGTCCCCGTATCTTTCAGAACGCTCGGAAATGACGCCCGCGCGTGCAGACTAGTTTCAGGTTAGTGTGCAAATGGCAAAGAATTTGGTTAAAGCAAATGGAAACTGTCAATATGATGAACCGTGTAATCCACTTCGGCCAACACTTTGTGATCGCCTCCACGAAAGCCCACAACGCCATACGCTGCTTTGCGGGGCTGGTCGCATACTGCTTCCGTTGGATCCGTTTCGTATTGCTGGTCGTGAATGGTCTCATTGAATTCATCAACCGCGAATAAGTGCAATTATCCTAGTCCCGGTCGTGGAGCCAGAGTTGGGGCTCCGAGATAGGTCATAAATGCATTTGGGAGTGGACAAGCCATTTCGCGCGTCGACAGGTTGTCCTTCGTCATAATCGTCATCTCGTACATCTCGGTGATATCATCCCTAGAGAGTGGGCGCGCGCGCTACGCGTCAATCGTCCGGGGAAATCGCGAATCCTGATATAGGAACATTGTTTGAGTTCCAGGAGAATATGGTGCTCTAGAGCGCGGACTTCTGTCCCGAAAATTGTATAGACATACATTAGGCGTCACTCAGCTCTTGATGTCGGAATGCTTCCGAAAAGGACCAGGCGAGGCAAGTGCAGGCGCAAGAGACCAAGAATATCCTGACAGCTCGACTGCATTGAAGCTAAGAGTTGAAACGGTGACCCGAGTGAACACAAGCGAGCGGGGAGACGAGCGCCAGAGCGATTCTTATTTTCTGGTCGGGTAGTACCACAGGCACAATTTAGGGAAACATTTTCAGATGATCAAACTTGGCGTCCAACTGTCGGAAAGGACAGACGCGTCGCCAGCACAGGGCGTGGTCACTAGTAAGAGGTATATTCGCTAGAGGTCTGGATTTATTCGGGTCTTTGAAGGAATGTCACCCAAGTCGACATCCTCGCCACCCTGCCCAGGTTTCGTACGAAATGATCTAATGGCTCTTCCAGATCTTTCTAACCATATGGAATTAGAACTGTATACCTCAGCGTCCATAAAAAGAACCTACGCATGCGAAAGGAGTCCCACATTGACCAGCAGGTTTCCTTCGAAGACGTGTACAGGTCAGTGAACGAATAATCAGTGATATGATGCATTTGCGACTTGATACGAGCCCAAAAGATGGGACTATATCACTGGACCACAGTCGCGTGTGTTCTGATAAGAATAACTTAAAAGAGTCGGAGAACGAAGAGTACGGAGGCATGACAACAAATGAGACTGGTGAAGAGATAGGTTCAGTATAGCCCCAGACTCGTATCCAGACACGAGACTGCATGACCTAGTTGATGTCGTGAACGTGTTCGCATGGGCACGAAGTTCTGGACGTTTTGGACCAATTTCCGTAGGTAAATCGCTGATACGCGAAGCAAGAAAAGACTGGACGGACCCGCACACTGGCCGTAGGTTGGATCAGGTCGCGCACCTTGAGCTGGGAAGGCCGTCTGTCTCGGAGGCGGGATTAGTGCGTGTGAGCATGGTGGGCATGGAGTCCAACGGCTGCGTCGCGTTACAGTTTCATTGAGTTTGGTAGGGCACGGGACGGAGATTAAAGCAGCTGCCAGGCCGAGGAATACGAGAACACCATGGGGGGAGATTTCGGGGCCCCATATGGTCAACAGCAAGAGATATCGAGAAAATGAAGACAGGTTAAACACGTTGCCGTCGAAGAGGACAAGAAAGGTTGCTATTTCGCATTCGCATCAGAGAAAGGGACTTTTGTACATTTTACGCCGAAGACGGACGCGTCTAGGGTTTACAAAGTGGGTCGCGGCCGAAAGAGAAATCTAGGAGGTGGATGAGGTCAAAGTGTGCGGAGGGGAGTCGAACGCGGCGCGATAGCACGTGCTATGGCACGTGGGCAGATAATTTTTTTTTCATCTGATAGCAGCATTATTCCATCTTGCTCTCATCCGCCATCATGCCCGTCGATCTCAGCAAGCTCGAGCAGCACCTTGCCTCCCGTTCGTATGTTGAGGGGTGCGTATATCTTTAATATCGATTTATTTATTTTTTCATGATGAGCTATCGCTATGGTCCGTGTTTCCAAGAGGCGACTAGACATCGCTGCTTCCAGCTGCCGACAACTTTTTGCCTAGCATTCTGACTTTAATTTTCGTTAATTTGGATTTAAGCTGAAACTATGGCTATTCGACAGATACACGCCGTCCCAGGCCGATGTTCTTGTCTTTAATGCCATCAAGGCCGGCGAAATTTACCCCAATGTTGCCCGCTGGTACAACCACATCCAGTCCTTCTCCGCGGAGCTGGATACTCTCCCCGGCTCCAGCACAGCCGGAGAAACATTTTTGAGCTCGGGTGGTGGTGCTGCCCCTGCGGCCAAGGCTGCCGATGACGATGATGATGAGGTCGATCTTTTCGGCGACGACGACGAAGAGGATGACGCAGAGGCTGAACGTGTCAAGGCGGAGCGTGTCGCCGCTTACAACGCCAAAAAGGCTAACAAGCCCAAGACTATCGCAAAGGTCGGTACTCGCCTTGTTATCGATGGTTTCATCGCCGATCTTTTCCTAGTCCGTCGTCACGATGGACATCAAGCCTTGGGATGATGAGACCGATATGAAGGCTCTCGAGGAAGCCGTCCGCTCCATTGAGCAGCCTGGCCTCGTCTGGGGAGCCAGCAAGCTCGTCGCGATCGGTTATGGTATCTACTCCCTACTTCTACGGCCGCATTCGTACTGAAAACGCGTGTCTAGGTATCAAGAAACTCCAGGTCTGTACTCTGATGTCACCCATTTTAACACATACTTAGTCTTTTGGGCGCGTTATAGATCACTCTCGTCGTCGGTGAGCCTCATTTATCTCTCTTTTAGCTCTATGACGCGCTAAACCTGATACAGAGGATGAATTGGTCTCGACGGACGAACTTCAGGAGAAGATTGCTGAATTTGAGGATTACGTCCAGAGTACTGACATTGCTGCCATGCAAAGTAAGTCTCTCTGCAGCTTCCTTGCCATCATCTACTTACTCAGTTGCCAGAGTTGTAACATGTGAGAAAAAGAACTGTACCGCTGTACATTTGTGTTTTTAGGAAAATGCCATCTGTTGTTGAACATATACAAGCACCGTGCGTGGATTAGCGTCAAGGTACCGACGTCAACGCGTCGAACCCTTCGTTCCTCTTCCCGATACGATCGAATCGTTCGGTGAACCAGCTAACAGACTAGTTAAAAATGCCGGCGAAGATATGGTCTTAATTTGGCCCTGTCGGAAATGAGTTCGGTTTGTCAAGATCTGGCGAGACCCTTACTTTACTTATATCGAGATCATTGTTCTTCAGGGCAACAGAATCCTAACCAAATCCCCCATGATCGATTTGTTGAGACTGGGCACGTTATAACGTTATGGTGCACAGCTGAAACGGGACTTCTTTGAACACCCCAGGTCCAGTTCCCTTATCTCCGGAAACGGTGGCGCTAAGAAATTTCCAGTCCAGATAATTACCGTTCCCGTCCTGACGACATCGTAACTTGTAAGGGCATTGATTTACATGTTGTTCCGGTCATTCTGAATGGCATGTCTAGAAATAACATTAAAGGCGATGGAAATGGCGCGTCCGAGGAAAGACGTTACTTCCGAATCTTTGGCTTTGGCTTCAGTATCTGCCCCAGGCACGCCAAACAACCTTCGAGGACCAGCAAGTCGGCGACTCATCGCGTTTGATAGCTGCGAAACAGCAGCACGCGTATGATTTATTCGATAACTCGAGCTCATAATTCCCGTTTTCGGTACACACCCTCCAGGACTATAAATGAAGGCGTTTCGCTCGACCGTCCATCCCCAACCCCCACCAGAATGGCTTCTCTAGCAACACTCCCCACCGACATCCTCGAACAGGTTGGCATCATCGCCAGCTCCCAGTCACTGGCTGACTTGCTGCACCTGATGCTAACATGTCGAACGGTACATGACCAACTCTCCATCGCATACAATCCCCACGTCTACGCCTCCATATCTCGACAGATATTCGACGTGCCATTTCTCCGCCAGGGTGTTCCGCCCGACTCAGCTATCGCTGCGGAACTCATCCAACGCCTCCGTCTATTCCGGAGAATTAGACGCGGCGACCTTTCCGTTCAGGCGTTACCCGAAGCTCTATGGACAGCGTACGGCCTGGTCTTGGAAGGAGGGTCCCTTAACGCGTCTCATCTCGCCGCCGCTGGCTTTTCCGCATTCATCGAGGAAGTGCTCAGAACGTACAGCGCCCGAACGGATGACCGAAACCAACGCGAAGCTCGGATGGCCTGTCGCAATCTCGCTACCTGGTTGCTGGCCTTGACGATAACGAGAGGTGAGCATCGGGTCTGGACGCGGGGACCTTGCAATACACGTACTGATTTATTATAGACGATATCGTACGAATGAGCGAAGAAGCACGCGAGGAGTTGCTGGGCATCCTGCGACCTCTCGCCGTGGACAAGGCACGATACCAGCTCCACCCTGATGTTCTCAGACTAACACCTTTTGGTAGGAGGAGCTCTCTGGTAAGAGCGTGAAGCACGTGTTTGACTCGACACGCGCCGAAACCTCTTCCTCGCATGTTGTCTTCTATTCGCAAAAGCAAAGACCTCGTCCACAATGTCCTCCCGTTTCCTCAGCGGCCATTACTTTGTGCTTCGCGCTCAGACAAACCCATGTTCCTCTTTGCGCGCTGGACCTGCCCGCGGATAGAGCCGCAGCTATAGCCACGCAACGGTCGGGTCCAACTCTGGAGGATTACAACGCCATGGCGTCGTTCAGGACGCCACTTTTCGCCGAGACGCTGCCTTCCACCTCGTTAGCTCAGCGGGCCGAAGGGGCTGCAGCCGGTGCGACCGCTTCACACACGCGGGGATTCCAGCAGCACCATGATCCCTGTCTAACTCGCCTTCATGTTCCGTACACCCAGCCTCCGAGCGTGTACAGCTACATTCAGAACAACCTTCAAGGGCTATGGGAAGGGGCTCTTCTTGTACGCTTCCTTTTTTCATTCTCTGACCGCCGTTGTAACTAAAGATCTTCTGATAGATCTCCCCGTTGATTCTTCCAGACACAAATGAGAGTTCTCTCAGCGCACCTTCTGATGCCGCTAGCCCGGATTTCATCTCCCAACATCCAATGCAGTGCTCGCTGTCTGTTCATCTCTGCTTCACCCCCACGCTCCCTGTGACTTGGGGGCACATGAGCGATGAAGACCCATTCAAATGGGACGTTGCACATCAATCACTATGTGCAGGCGCTTACAAAGTATGACTCTTTCACTCCGACTTTTCTTTAATTAACGGCTGACGGAATGAAATAGGGCTCCGATTGCCGACAGGATATCGCACACAATTCAGAGTCTTTCGCTTGGCGGCACCCTGACCAGGCGCTGGATTGTCTCATCATTGGGCAGGTGTGTTCCCTCTTCCATTCAGTGGAGTAGCTGTCAAACTGATAATTATCCGACACGCAGACGACGGAAGAACATGCCGACGCTTGGGGGGCGTACAACTTCTATGGACGCGTCAAGAGAGATGGAAAGATTGTCATGCGGAGACAACCGGTACTGGGTGCACTCCTTTCGTCCTTGTGAACGGATCTCTTACGTCTTTGTTTTCGTGTAGAAGAACTCCTGGGATACGACTTTCGATTCGCGCATCTTCGAGGGCTATTTACACTACGGCAACTCCTGGGTCGGAACTTGGAGAAGCTGCATCGCGCCCGGCAGCCCGGCCTTCAAAGGCATCTTCAGCATGCGCAAGCGGGAAGATCCAGAGTCCCAAAAGTGATCACCCATCGCATAGACGTATTATTCATGTGGCACCCTTTTCTACTATCGAACTCTGCTTAGTTTAATTGGTACCTAATTTACTTCAGCCCTTTACTCGATTGTGTACTGTAATTGCGTAGTAATGAGCGACCCGACAGAGCCTCTTCTAGCTAGCCGCGCTCGGGGACTAGCCTTGAAAGAGTTTC
Source organism: Hymenopellis radicata (assembly GCA_015501595.1). Lineage (NCBI taxonomy): Eukaryota > Fungi > Basidiomycota > Agaricomycetes > Agaricales > Physalacriaceae > Hymenopellis > Hymenopellis radicata. Next base: position 98,098 of record JADNRX010000087.1, read on the forward strand.
CAGCGTTTATTGAGCAGTGAAATGAAACCAGGACACACGTAATCGCAGCCATCCAGACGCGCCAAATGTTGGCATCACGCCTTGACGGTCTGTTCGCCGCTGAAGCTAGTACCTTCAGGAAACGTCGATCGAATAAACATGAGGTTACGACATTCCATTCGAACGCCGAGATAAACAACGCTTTCGAGCAACACGCGACCAGACTATCGACACGGGTAAATATAGAAATCAAGAGAAGACGATTTGCACAGACGCCACGGCGTAATAGAAGCGGTAGCTGAGCTACTCAGACAGGCGTCGGGGGCCGTTACCACCAACGGTTCTTCCGCGCCCAGGTCGCGACTCGCCCCAACACCAAGAGTGAATTGAACTCAACGTGGCGCGGGAAACCCATCGGACGCAGGCCATGTCAAGGATAGTAAACGTGGCAAGTAACGGAAGAGCTGGTCCCGAAAAGGAGCGAGACGTGAGCGTTGTTGTTGCTGCTGCTTCAGTATCATTACCTCACGGTTCCCTAGCACACCTATTCGGACACTGAGCGGACGTATGGCAGGGACTCGAGGTACAGTGCCTTTCGATCGGACCCGGATGAGGAAAGAACAAGGTCGCCGTCGTCCGTTTCAATCAGTGCACCTCTCCTGCTAGATGAATGAGTGGGTTACGACTGTCGCGGAGCGGCGTGAGATGACTCACGGCCTAGTAGCTTCCGGAAGATGCACTCCGCGATTAGCATTCCACGTTCCCTGGCGTGTTACGGGAACAGAACCAGAATGAGAAATGGGGGGAGGCAGAGGTGGGGAGGGGTGCTTACGCACGGGTGTGTGGTAAACCTGCGCCAGTGCGAGTAAAGTTGGGGCACTTGGCCGATCATATAGTGTGTCACTGCATTTAATAGGCAGTTGCAGCGGGTAACGACGGGCTGGGGACAGAGTGGTGGCGTAGACACGTTGCGCGAGCGGCTGGGGAATTCCCTTGCTGCGCTGGGTGCAGACGTGGCATTCCAGATGTGGTCGTCATTGTATGATGGGCGAATGTATCAAACCTGCTGACATGCATACAAACTACTCTGCCTCCCAGAGGTCATACGACCGTGTGTGCATATAAGGCGCTGTCCGAGGCCACTTCACCATACGAGCAGTTGAAGAAACTCTTCTTACGAGAGCTCCACTGTGTAGAACGGAAGAGACCGTGTGTGCATTCCGGCGTTGCTGGCCTTACGGCGGGTTTGAACGCTGAACATCGGACGTCCCGGCCTTTGCCTGAAGGTATTTTAGTCAGCCTGCGCAATACGTTTAGAGTTGATGAATAGCGAGGACTTACCTTGCTCCCTGACGACATACCCATCCGCCTCAGTTCATGACACTTACGTAGGAAATGAACCACTGAAAGTTAACGCTGGTTCCCAGCCACGAAGCACGGGATAACGACGCGCTAGCCCCCCAAAATTTCATACGCAGAACAAAGCCTCCATGACATATCAGTCATGGGCGGAAATGGACTGTTGACCGTCGAACCCTTCGAACGTCGGAGGGTAGAAGTCCGAAGGTGGCATCGGAACCAATCTAATTGATCCAAGCAGAATCGCGAGTAAGGTTTTCTCCACGAAAAGAGGTCGACAAGAATATCGCCTTCATTTCCAGCTAAGGTTTGATTTGATAACACAGAACGGACTCCGCTAATAGGATAATATAGAGGCCTCGACTGTGCAGTGTACTTTGTGATCCAGCGAAACGATTGGCCTAGTAAGAATCAATCAGCAGGCCTATGTGGCGCTCATAATCAGACCTCGTAAAATGCCGACTACCGTCGCGTAGCCCTTTCTGGTCTCGCCGGCGTCAAAACCGCGTGCGAACTGTCTGTTACTGTCCGCAAAGATCTCTCACCTAATATTATCCCTGCCCTCAAAGTGACCCACACACGCACATGCGAAGCTCGTCATTCTGCTGGCGGCGTTCCGACGGAAAGCGCATAATTGAGAAGTTACTTACCACCCTGCGACACTGATTGTTGATTCAATTGCACACTACAGGTGATTGGAGAAATCAGTAGTAGGCACCACACAAAAAACCACTTGCTAACCTATAGCAGCGCAGCCGCCACGGCTCACTCATATTTTCACGTGGCGGCAATAGATAGTGCGTACGTACTATGCGAGTCCGACGACGGATGAAGGTGAGGAGACAGTAGACTTCGGGGACACGGACCGAGGAAAATGACGATGAATGTAGGAAGCTGCTTCGCCCTCGAGGACGGCACGCATGCCAAGTGATTTTTGATGAATCGCCCGGCCAACATGGGGCATTCGTAGAATGTAGTTGGAGAAGAACGCCGTAAAGTGGCAGAATGGATCTCAAATATCACCTTTTCCACTTACCATGCGGAGAACTCACGCAAGTGGCTGAAAGGGGCTGGCCGCTGGGTACTGGAGAGCGAAGAGTTTCAGAAATGGGCAAGTAGGACCTCGTCGTCGCCTACGTTGTGGTGCTACGGTAATATAGGAAGAAAGTTCTGTGCGAATTATGGAGGAGCATGAGAAGACATTGATATAGGCTTACTTTCCACGTTTTGTTTAGAATTGCGGATGAACACGGATTAGAGTCGGGCGAAAAGACACATTATACCTGCGAACTTACCATGTCGCGAAAGAGCATTGTTGGGACTCGGAGGACTCGGAGATGGCGCGCGGTGTAGCGATCAGTATAAATAACTGATTGCACACCCAGAGTCATCGGTGCATGCCTCAGCTTTTTCAAGTAGCATAGACGAATTTAGAGTAACAGCAGAGTAGCGACATTGAAGGGACATTATGAAGAGCAGAAGAGAATAAGAAAAGCTGTGCTATTTTGCTTGCGTATGTTGTCCTCCGTCATGTGATGTGGCGCTTTCTAACTTCAAAACTGAGGTTTTCCACCGCGGCGCATACATTGTCGGAAAAATGAAGCCAACGACGCGACAACAAGGGATTGGCCGGACTGAAAAGGTGTGGTGAACCCGAAATTCCGACTGGATTCAAGGCTAACTAAGTACAAGCAGGCTTTTATGTCTACAACTGTACTAGCCTGGTAAAGGTACAAACATATTGACACGGTAAAGGTACAGAACTGAAATAGAACAAATGTGAATCAAACGAAGAGTTGTGGATCAGCATGAGAAAGGTACAGAGGAAGCTGCAAATCAATGACGGAACTGCACGGAAGGGACTAAGAATCAACATGAGAAACAGTGAACCCTTGACGAGAACAGACATTCCGCGTCCCTCAAATCGATCTTGTCAAAGCATTTATTCTCCGGGCATATACTTACAGCCCACGAGTCCGTCTGTTCTGGTTTTTGTACGTTGTGACGGCTTATAATAACGTACGAGTCGCGGACTCATACGGCTGAAGCTTGATATCAATAGTGGGTGTATCTGACACCGAGCCGAAACGGCGCATGCAGTATGAATGGAAAGCAACCAATACACAGTGATGGAGCTTGGCTAGACCCATATGATCGTAAGCCTTGTCGCGCCGAAGACAGCAGTGTATAAGAACACGAAGAAAGCTGCAGCACCCCGTATTACACAGACTTGTCGCGGTGATCCTTCATAAGACGAGAGAAAGTGCCGACTAGAATCTATTAGACGTTGAACAGATTGTAAGCACCCAGTCGCGAACACCATGGACATCAATACGTACGAAGTGAGAGATACCCTGGCCAATCACCAGAGCCCAACGCGCTCGATATCCGAAACGCCTTATTAGCTCGTGCATAAAGGATCAACTTGACGAGCCTTACGACGGGTCGCACGCCGCCGAACCGGACACAGGATCTGATTCCATCGTTTGTGGATGGAACGCCGCAGGACCAGTGGCTTGAGATGAGAACAAGATACGAGGCGACGACAGGAATGATTTCAAACGCGACTGGGAACGGCCAGTTAAAGCGACCATCACCGACGAATCCAAAGTACCCTCGTACACGAGCATAACAGAGCCACGATATGCAGGGCATTTCATCCGTTCCGGGAACATCATCATTTGCACACTGGTGCAATGAAGAGAAACATTGTCGCTCCTTGGCCTCAGTATATCCACATGGAAGGGTGTAATGTGCATGATCTGGAAGATTGTATTAGTAGGTCCGGAAGGTCGGGAGGCTAGTAAAAAGTTGTTGGGTGTTTCCAGGACTCAGTATTAGAAACCGCTGGCATTTGCGCGAGTCAACGTCGCAATACTGGTAGTGAGATGGCCAGAATCGAAAGCGGAATGCTCCTTGTGATGAGAGTCAATAGAAAGAGGGGTAACGCTCAAAAAGGCAATTCCCTCTTTCATCGATGCCGCCCCGCCGACTCTCAAATTCACCAAGAAAGCTAGCACTCAGCGGGTACTTTTGGAACTCTCTCAACAGGATGAAGCCCAAGTGCACGGTACTCCGCTCTCGCTTGATATAACTGTCTGGTATCGGACGCCGGGCATCGTCATACTTACCGCGTTTGCAATTGTGGCGCAGAACGTCGTACGAAGAACACTGTTGCACATGCACGTCTTCAAGAGTATTTGTAATCCAACTCTGAAGGAAGCCTGAAGCTTACATTCTAGATATCTATCAGAGCTGAGTAAGCGAATTTTGTTCAAAGCGGCGGGGTTATCATTGAAGCCTACTCACAGGATCCGACTGAGCCCGCAAGGTCGCAAATTATCTGAATTGAACTTCAGCGCATTATCTGTCATTGTGGAAGAACCTTCGGCGCTTCAACATACTCAAGATTTGAGTGGTTTGAGCGGCGCAATTGCTTTTACTACTTAGTACATATCAGGCAGGTATGCCAACTTCAGCTCGCGGCTGAGAGTCAACCAACTACTTCATTAATAGCACAGTAACTCGGCCCTCGGTGGGCTATGAGAATCTTTTTGAAATAGAACCAAGCCACTACTCCGCTCTCTGCATACAAGGACAGAGTGCTGATAAACATGTAGGTATTCGCCACCTAGTCTTACTAATCGGATTGTAAAGCAAGTTGAAAGAATCTATACCTATATAAGGTCTGTAGCTCAAGCTAGAGTTTACTATCTCTCCTCTGAGTTATATTCCTTCTCATCGTACCTAGACTCAACATGGACCGATACAACGCTCTTCACATACGCCAGTCACCCAACCTGCGCCAGGCCATCGCTGACACCATAGAGAACGACACTGCCCTTTTCGGGTATTGGGCCGGTCTTCCATCCGTAGACGTCTGCAAGGTCGTCGCAGCCACCAACGTCGACTGGGTGGTCTTCGACGGAGAGCATACTCCAATGTCGCCGACGCTCATGGCTGAGATGGAACGCGTTCTCCTCCTCCTGTTGAGCATCTGCTTATCATGAGCCACCACAGATCCAAACATTGAGGATGTACTCCCAAGGCCGCATCATCCCTGTCGTTCGCGTCCCATCGTACGCGCATGACTGGGTTACATGGGCACTCGACGCCGGCGCGGGTGGCATTATCATCCCCCACTCCGAAACTCCCGCCCAGGTGCGCGCGTCAATCGCGGCCGCGAGGTTCCCTCCGCAAGGAAACCGGTCCTTCGCGCCGTTCGTCCGTAAGTTACACCCCAGTCGGCGCGTCGTTGAGGTGCTAACCATGTTCACAGTCTTCCCTGGAGCCCAACTGGCCGCTCCGGAGGGAAAGACCTGGATGGACGTCGCGAGCGACCATTGTGCTGTCATCCCTCAGATCGAGAGCGGATTGGGCGTCGAGAATCTTGAGGAGATTCTGCAGATTGAGGGCGTAGACGCTATTAGTGAGGCCGCCATTCGTGACGAGCATAACATTGACACTGACTTGACTTGTTTGTTTCAGTGATTGGTCCTACTGATCTAGGAAATGACCTGGGCAATGATCCCAAGCGCGTCGCGGAAGCCATAGAGCGCATCGAGTCCCTTGCGCGCCAGTACAGCAAGCCTCTTGTCGGGTTCGTGCCGGCGGAGAGTGACATCGTCGACAGGTTCAAGGCGGGCTATCGCCTGATGACGACGGTTGCTGATGTTGTGGTTCTGAAGAATGGGATCGAGACGGGTATTCAGAAGAGCAGAGATCTCGTTGAGAATTATCAGAAGGAGGAGAGGCAGAGGTTGGCGAAGTAGGAATCAAAGCTGCAGGAACACGGATATATTACCTTAGAGCAGTATGGCGAGTCGAAGAACACAGTAATCTGTAAGCTATTCGATTTGTCGAAAAAGCCCGGACGAGAAAAAGAAGAGCATTTTATGTCTGCACGTGGACCGACAGAGAGAACTCCAGAAGTCTGAGCTCAGGTAAATCTCCAACAAAATTGAAATCTTGGATAAAAAAAACTTGCATGTATTCCAAGGAAATTATTGCAGCGCTTTGATAGCCAGAATCAACCCGAGTCTACGGGGCCATGAATATCTTCGGGCTGTGAGCAGCAGCATCGCCCTCGCCACAATCAGCGACAAGGAACAGGCAAATACTGGATTCGACATACCGACTTCACGGGCGCGCCACAATCCTCGACGTACTTCCGCATAATCGTTGCACCAACGAACCGCTATGATCCCCTCGATCTTCATTAGCGGCGCCCATGCATGGCAGTTGATGGACTTTGGAACAAGAGCAAAGACACCACTCGAAACGGCGCTAGTACCGCGGTACTCAACCACGGTATGTATCTGCGTTTCCTACACCAGACACGATAAGTAGTGATTGATAGAACGTACTATGATATCTTGATGCAGCGTTATAAACTCTGCGACATTTTCCCAAGTTGGCTTTAAGTATACAGCTTTGGGGCATGGGCGGTTGAAGGACATGATTGTACTCATGGGCGAAGGTCAACCGCAGTATCGGAAGCCAAGGTACCTAAAAACAAGAGAGTCTTCAAGCTTCAAGTCGCATTATGCAATCGGCATGTCTTGATATGGCCATAGCCGTTCGTTTGTGTGGACGAGTGGGGACAAGGGTATTTGTGAATCCGAAAGCCCTCCGTAGGACCCCAAGTCGCATACCATATGCAAGACAAACAGGCTAGGATAAACAGACATTCGTCGAGGGCTATAGCATCGCGTAGGTAGCAGCGATATCGTTGGCGCTTCCGTTTCCGTTCACCTTTTCAACTCCACCGACGCATGCGGCCATCAACGATGGTTATAGCTGAGACGGTCAATGTCCTGGAAGAAGGAAAAGTCGCCTGTCCATCTATTTTCGGAAATAACCTTCGATCACGTGGCCATCCAATTTTTCCTTCCGATCCACCACCTTTAGATTGAGCGGGCTTGGGCGGGTGCTGCCAAAATGCAGAGCATCCGAGGGATATCGTCTGCCGGGAGGCTTTGCTTGTCAAGGTGTCCCTTCCGTCTAATCGACCTATCGTTTTATCCCGTATTAAACGACCATTTAATAGTTCTCGATGTCGGACAAATGCTTTGAGGTACGTGTCCAGCCGATTTATTGCTCTATCTTAACTAACTCAGACAGCCGAAATTTGCCTACTAGACAGGTGCGCATCACGCTTTGTGGGTTCGTCTTAATTCACCAAGTCACGGCAGCTTTGCAGGAGCACGCAGCCGAGCCACGCAGTTCGGAATTTGCTGGCAACGCGTCCATTCTCTACCACGCGTCCACACGCTTTTGGATTCAATATCTTTTCTAAAAAGACGCCAGAACCTACACCAGAGACCGTTGCACCTCCCTCGGAAATTGTTGCACCCCCTCCAGAAATTGCTACTCCTGCAGAACCTTCGACGTTACCATCGCCGGCAGATGAAGCTGTAGCAGCTACCAGCAGCACGGCCTCTCCACCTATAACTGAAGCTGTTAGCAGCACGCCCGTGACAGAAGTTGCTAGCAGCACGCCCGTGACGGAAGTCGTATCAGTATCTCCCTCGTCCGCCGTAGATGTCGTTGCATCATCCCTTCCAGGCGTGTCCGCAGACGCTATCATGGCTGCCCTCACTCCTCTCCAATACGGCGACCTCGCGTCAATGGGTCTCATGGGCTGGACACCAGCCGCCCTCTTCCGCTATGTCATCCAGTTCCTCCACATCTCCGTCGGCATGCCCTGGTTCTGGACGATCCTCGCCTCTTCCGTCATCGCCCGCCTCGTCGTCGTCCCACTAAGCATCCAGGCGCTGCAGCTCAGCGGTCGGATGACTGCTATCCGACCGCAGTTGGAGGTTGAGCAGGCCAAGATCAAGGAGGCCGGCAAGCGGCACGATGTCCTTGTGCAATCTGCGGCGGCCAGGAAGACGCAGAAGCTTTTGGAAGACTCGGGGTATAGTGTGAGCAAAGCCATATTGAGTGGCGGTGTGCCCATCATATGGTCATTTGCAACGTTCTATGCCACGGCGCGTGTCGTTTGGAATGTCCCTCAGGTGGCGCAGTATAGCGGATTCTGGCTGCTACCGGATATGTCGGCTACTGCACCGGGTTGGATGTGTGCTGGGATGGGCGGAATGACGTTTGTAGCCATCAGGGTGCGCACTGTTGCTCTCTTCATTGTGCAATCTCAATATGAATCCTTGTTCAGGCTGCACTCGGCGACCCAGGGACTGAAGGATACATAAAGCGGATGGATTTACTGAGTTTTGTTCTTCCGGCTCTGATCCCATTTTCGTTTTGGGCTGTCGGTGGTACATCGGTGAGCGTCTGCTTCTGTTCTTTCGGTAACGAAATGCAGCGCTGATATTCCGACTTGAGGGCGTTGGGATATACATCATGGCCACGGCGGGCGTGATGCAGGCGCAGTCGCTTATTCTGCGTCATCCTGCAGTGAGGGCACGGCTTGGACTTGCTCCAAGGTACTATGTTCCGTTCCTCCCCAGCTTGCGGGCTGTTGGGCCAAACGCGAGGGAGGCTTGGGGGGACTTTAAAGCGTGGTTTTTCCAGCCCACTCAGGCTGTTGCTGCTGCTACAAAGAAACCTCGTCGACGATAATTGTAGCATTGCCTGCTGAATAGATCGAATTCAACCTGATTCGTCTTTTACAGTTGGGAACCAGAAACTGAACCTCGCAAAAGGGACGCTTCAGGTAACATTAAGCATGCTTTAGAGCTACTTACAAGAAGAAAAACTTTACGTATAACGAGCTCATAACTGAGTACTAAGTAAGTAGTTGATTCCGACGACCAGCTCAACTGGGAAGCTTGCGGTAAGTGGTAAAGGAGACGAGACATGTTCCGCCAATTGTCGCTAGGCGAGGGTGATTTTGTACGAAAACAAGAAGTCCGTTGTCGCGAACTTCCAAAGCGGCAGAGGCAAGGCGGAGGTGCTATTCAAGGCACGCTACATACGCGCGCGCGAGCAGAAAATGATAACAAAGTCAACTCGCTTTTACCAGACGCCGAAGGGTGATGGACGCATTCCTAGGACATGAGATTGCAGGATGGCAATTTTTCGGCGATGATGGACGCGAGGAAGAGACCGAAAGCAATGGTTCAATATCGAAGAGGGAGCATTGAACGCATTAAATTTCAGCTATACTCAAGTTTTTTGTGCGATGTTCCGTCCATGACATTGAAACCAATGATGTGTCTCCACGCGTGTCACGGCCACAGCTATCAAATTTCGGAATAACCAGGGCTATGTTCGACTACATAAGGGGCGAGGCCGGCGATGCACCCTCAACACTGTTGACCAGCAGCTGCAGGTTACCAAAATGAATTCTGGGGTGGGGTGTAACAGTAACTGTACCTTGTCTAACTTCGCTTTTAATTTAGGTGGCGGAAGAGGGTTTTAGCGAGACTGACACGCTGTGCGTCTCGATGGCTTGTGGCCTTCACCTTCCTTACTGTGACCGAGCAAGCCTCCAGATGACGAACAGACCTCGAATTATGAGGACTACCTCTCTGAGAACGATTGTAGCTCGAGGCTAAGTGAGACGTGGTAAATAAGAAGGTAAGATGAGCTAGCGCCAGAAAAGGCTGGTACTACATCGATAACCTTCTGACTTGCTCCTTTCCTAAAGACAGGAACCAGGTCAGCGCGATGAAACGGTCATATGCATGGTGTTGTAAACAGTAACTCTAAATCTTGACGGGGGGTTATAAGTACTCTAGTCATAGCTATAAGATATCTGAATCAGTTCGCGTCATGTTCGCGCAGCTCCGCGAATCCTGCGCAGTTTAAACGCAAATCCTCCAGCTTGAATTCTTCGGCGATCCTGTGCCGTGCCAAGGGTACACAAGTTCCCACGCCACCGAATGTTGACACATCAAACCTTGTGTCCGATCACCTACCTTGTCATCGAAACGCCCATCTTCGCCGTTGTTCTCGTTGTCGTTGGCTACCAACTCGTCCACTCTTTTTCTACCTTTCATTAACACCACCACCACCATGATTGCCTCTCTCGCAGTGTTTTCCTTGCTCACAACGGCAGCTTACGCCCAGGTGCGCGATCTTCTACCGTTCCATTTTCCGGATTTTTTCTAAATTTCTCCCGATTTTCCGATAGTCATCGACGTCGACGGCCAATGCCCTTATTCCCAGCGCAGCCAGCAGTACCTGCAAAACGTTTTTGAACAAACTGAATTCGGATACAACGCTGGACAAGTGTGCCAACTCGATGGTGTCTGCTTCATCCGCATATTCCCCTGGCAACTTTACGGACACCCCGACGGTGTCTGGCATAACCAAGACGCTCGATACCCTGTGCGCCTCGTCGTGCAGCGACACCGATGTGCGGCCTCTGCTCACCGAGTTCTCCGCGGCGTGCCCCCAGGAGCTGACCAGCGAGCCCATAGCCGAGGTGGTCCGATGAGGTGAGTGTCGTCTTCGGGTGGTGTCGATGGGTGTCTGCTGGGAGTTGGTCTACGGGCGGGTTCTCTTCTTCGGATGGGCGATCTCTTGGGCGATGTCTTCGGGAGTCGTCTTCGCGTGGATGCGTCTTCGGGTGGGCGATGTCGTCTTCAGGAGTTGTCTTCGCGTGGGCGATGTCTTGGGCGATGTCTTCGGAGTCGTCTTCGCGGGGTCGTCTTCGCGTGGTCCGTCTTCCTCCGGGGGTCGTCTTCGTGGGGTCGTCCTCGCGTGGTTCGTCTTCGGACTTGTCTTCCTGGGGTCTCCTCTGCTGTCTTCACATTTCGTAGCCTACTCGTGTATTAGAGTAGTCCTAATAGTTGAGGAGATGTCTTCTTCCTTCTTCGGGTGTGCTGTCTGTGGACTTGAAGACGCGGCATGCTTCTTGCAGGTTGCGGGTTCAATTCAGAGGCGTGTCAATGTATTTGTACTGGGTCGTGTGGTGGCTCCTCTTCATTGCGTGTGCGTGTGGACAAGTTTCGTGTTCAAATCATTGCATTTGTAGGCTACTTTACACATTTTTCTATCTAAAGTACTCGAAATAATCGCCAGTAGGAGCGTGGTGCGTTGCTAAGTCCAGCGAGGGCTTCTCGGCCGAGATTCAAATCGCCGAGACGGGGTGTCCTCCCACGGGCTGGCGAGTACAGCAATCGAGTCTCTCGCGGTAAGGCTAAAAAAAAGTATCTCGGGTGCTGATGGCAGGATACCAAGGCTAAACACCAACCGCGCGAGAGGTTGGTTCTGGGTCACAACATCCCTCCCTGACTCGCGCGGTCCCCGTCTTGGGCAGCATAAACTGTGGTGTTTGCCCCCAGCACACACGGACAGCTAAAAGAGTTTAATGCGAGTCACGACATACCTTGCTGCCATCGCATTCACAGCACTAAAGCACGCGAATCGAGGGCAGAATCAGAGAACAAGACGGTCAGAGTGTCATAGTCGACGTGGTTCTAAATCAAGAGAGACGGTTAGAGGATGCTCATCGTAAATGCACACGGGACTTACTTGAAGCACACAAATCCAGGGCAGGGAACAAGGGAAACACGTAGATAGCGCTCACAGCAAGACGTCCTGGTCTGACAACATACTGGAGGACAAGTGAGTTAATGAGGATCATGAATCAAGGAAGACCTGCACTTACCCAAACTTGGAATTCAACGCCATCGTCGAGAGGGACAACACGGAACACGAAACCGCAGTGGTGGAGACAGACACGGCGTAGAAATGAGTGACGAGACAGGAGTGAACAACGGTGAAGCATAGTGACAGCATAACAGCAAGAAGGAAAGGTGGGTGATGAACTGCTCTTGGATTCGGACGTGCTTTATAGGCCCTTCGAGTTAAGGTTTGATTTAGTGCGCGGGTGTCTGGGCCCGAGCCAGTGACTCATGCGCAGTACGGGTGCGCCGTCGCATCAGAACCGCTAATGTGGCCAAACTTTGAATCTCAATGTATCTTCGCTCCCGCAATGTTGTTCGATGCGGCTTGTCATTACGAATCGATAGATACACATATCATTATTCTAGCTGGCGTCTGGAGTAGCATAGCTCAAGAAAACAAATGTGGTATTAGCCGCACTTCCCGTAAACTGCAGGGCAGGTTTGGTTACTGATGCGAGGATTATTACAGTCTGACGACACGTACCTCACCTCAGTCAATACACATTTACCAAGCTTGAATACAGTGCTCATTGACGCGCTAGGAGTCAGCAGTAAGTTGAATACTCCGTTGAATGTACCTTCACGAATTAGCCCATCGAGTGCGCCACAGAAGATCGTCAAGACGGGGACCTGAGCAAGCGTGTGTCAAGGCAACGGCGATCGGGCGCTAGAACGCATCTTACACACGGGAAGATTCATCCGGTGGGGACCTGAATTCGTTCTGTGGACGAACTTCAGATTAGCGTCCCCATTCCTCCTTTCCCTCTTACCGTCATCTACACCCACAACATGGACACTCGCAACGTGTAAATTCGGCAGTAGGCTCGCCTTCGCCTTCACCCCGCTCGTCCGCTGAAGATCTATTGTCTCAGCGCATTCTTCGGACTGGAGTGGCGTTAAGCGATGTTCGCGACAAGACAAGAACTTCACCGTTGGTAAGCTGTCCGTCGCCTTGTCCCAGCTCGCCGCTGAAATTTCATGCAGTCTTTACGATTCCTGAGCTGGAGAATAAACGGCGTCGACAAGGTAAGCGAATGAAACACTTTACCAGCCCACAGACTTACTAGTTGAACTGCAGATCGTCTCGATTCAGGTTCCGAAACGAGAAAAGTCAGGACAAGGTGCACCAAGTCGTCCAGGAAGTCATCTCCAGAGTTCTGACAACCCGGCAGCTCATACCCGCTCAATTCATCGAGATTCGGGATCAGAATGTTGCGAAGACGCCGAGGTGCAGAGGACGAGAAGATGTCGCCCAGGTCGTAAGAAACAGCGCCAGATACCCGTCACACGAAGGAGACATACGAGGAGAGACCTCCTCAATTCGTCGAGAATCGGGTTCCAATTATGGAGAAGGGATAAGACAATTACGCAGAGTAGACGGCCAGCGGTGCGTCGTTGTATTCGGCGTCATTTGAAAAGCACTGACACGCGACGACCCACAGAGCCCATCAAACGTTCAAAAGAGACGAATACCCGGAGAGGAAAGGGTCGAATTCGAGAGACGCCGCGTCACGGACATGAAGGGCAGGAGCAAGAACATGTCGATCGTGTCCAGCCCAAATGCGGCTAGTTCACACTTGACTTCTTGCCATCACCACCTCAAATCTGTTTCTTTGCCTCATCAACGCGTCGGCGCCTTCGGCGCCTCCGGGAACGACGAAATCCTGGATTATGAACTTTGAATTGCGAAGAACGGCGCAGTGGGATTGGACCAGCGTTGATGGCCTCGCCGGCCAGGCTTGGATCTTGGGTGAAAAGTGCTTTATTTCACCTTTTTTTTCGCGTGATTTCTGACTCATTTGATGTTAGATATGCTCTCAATATCTGCGCGACTTGGTGAGTTTTCCTTCCCTCGGCGGCGTTAAACTTGACACGGATTCGTATGTATACAGATGGACCGCGGTGGCTTCGCCACCGCCTCGACAAGGCGTCTACATCAGGGGAAAGCGACGTCGTTTCCATGGAAACCGAGGCTTGTATATAGAGCAGGCGTGGATGTCCTCGCCGGACCGGCTTTTTGTCCAGGCGAAAAGGTGCGTGTTTTGCGCCCATTTTGATCTTTCCTTTCTAACTATGTTTCATTAGATCTACATCTGGCGCCATCAAATAAGGTACGTTTCCCTCCGTATTTCACGATATTCTTCATCTCACCGCTTGCCATTAGTCGAGGCGGCTTCGCCGCCTCCTCCCACATTCAAGCAATTCGGGGAACAACACCACGCCATTTCCACAATTTTAGGGCGTCTGTTGGCCTCGCCGGCCCGGCTTTTTTCTGGAAAGAAAGTGCAAGTATTTGCCTTGAATTCCACCTTCAATTCTGACTTGGGTCCATTAGTTCAAATACCTTGAAATCGAACACGGACCTATACTCGTACGCCGGGCCTACCGCTAATTGCAGCCGCTGATCCCGATCTGAATATGAAGTGGCTCGGTTTTATGGACCAATTGAGACATCTTGGTGACGAACTTCCACGGGTACGTCGTCTTGTGTTCTTCTTCAATTCCGGGGCTAATTCCTTATCCCAGGGCTAGATGTTACCTTCAACGCAGTGAACAGCGGCGCCTCCGATGCTACGCTCGCATTATGGGCTTCCACTGCTCGCCATAGCGACGTCTTGCCACCAATTTACGCCACACTTCGATTTCACTCTCGCCTTCCTGGACCCCGGCGCTGATGGGTCGCTCTCATCAGCGACTTGCTTAGGACCCCGTCACCGTCGTATTCCAGCACCAGCAACCACTACGTACCCGCCAGATTTTCTCAACTCTAGACTCTTCGGAATTTCAACGTGGACCTGCGCATACGCCCAGCCTGCGGCTAATCGTATCCGCTGATGCCGATTTTAATCTGACGGCGTTCGGCTTTATGGCCTCATTTGAACCCATTGACGATGAATTGGACCTGGTACGTGACATTAGTCTGGCGCGCTCTGTAGACTAACGACATAATTTAGTACCTCAATTTTCATTGGATAGCAGTGAGCAGCGGCGCTTCCGCCGCTGCGCTCGCGCTGCAAGCTTCTCACTGCTGGGATAACGACGGTTCTTGACATTCTCCGCCACACTTCACTTCAACCTTCGGACGATATGGACGGCAAACTTCTGCTCGTCCACGACGAGTCGGCACTACCAGGTGACGTGTCTCTGCTTCGCTTAGACCACGGCGATGTTGATGACGGGATGCGTTCATTTCGGGTTCGTGCCTCGTTTATTCTGATCATTTTCACGGAGCTAACTCAGTTGTAGTTCGTATCCACGGCGCATTAATTCCACCGTAACTCGCCCTGTTTGACGTTGATTCTGACTTCGTGGGGATGGGTTTCGACTATGGGTACACTTCTCGCGCGAGGCGAACTTGGGCCCGGCTAGCGCGGACTGCGCTGCATTATCACCAGTAGACTACGTTGCCTTCCGTGTAGCAGTATATGTACATGTCGTAGCTACGTTCAAATGAAACTTACATTGTTTTATACCTATTCTGCGCGAATGTCAATGAAATCAACGAGAATACTTGCCGTAGACTAGAATTGTGTTGCTTGCCGGACTCAACGAATACGTATATCGCAATTTCCACTTCGTTAGAGCTCTCTAAAGCCGTAAGAATACATGGTAGAGTATAGTACAAGATACTAGTGAAACATGGTGAGCACCAGAAGTAGAAGAATAACACATACTTGAAGAAACCCCACCTATTGGAGGTTACGGAGAAGTGAGCATCACCGAAACATCCAATTCCAACTTCTCGAAAACTTCATCCAGGGTGAGTCCAAAAACCAATGCAATCGATACAGTGTACCTTGAACATGATGTCCGTCGGGTCACCAGGTTGATTTCCTGTATTCGCTGGTGGGAATTGGCTCCGCATTCTGGGCGGGTAACCGAAGTCCTCCCAAGGTTCCAGGCGCCCTATCGGCTCGGAATATGCGGCAAAACATTGTGGTTGAATGGCGCCATATGGGTATCGTAACCCTAGGTGATCGGTAGATCTTGAACTCGAACCACCACATGTCCGAGTTCAAGACGCTTACACCAACGCGCCCTCGTGTCCTCGCACTCTCTCCGACGTCTAGCCACCTTAAATTTACTTGGAGGTTGGTCTGTGGCTTACGTAAGTCGAATTCCGATGGTCGTCCGGACTGACAACGCGTTCTGAAGACGACTTTTCGCGTCGGAGGCTCTGGCAGTCGTCTAGGACCCTGCACATCGATGACACGAGGATTTCTTGGACCCTATGACGCGTCTGGGGCATTGACAATCTTATCTGGTCTCTCTCGGATGCGGGGAAATGACGCCAGAGGTCATCTTTCTCCTCCGTCCCTCTCAGACTTTTGGGTAACACTCATTTCCCGCTCTCTTTTCTTAACTCTGACATCTGTACTAGGTGTATCTACCCTGAATACACTATCTACGACCGTTCACTCGCCTCTGAACAAATTCAATTCAATGCTAACGCGCGATTCGCCCTGTGTCACCGATATGCTGAAAGAGTTCGTACCTTTTCCGTCCTTCAACGGGCTTCATTTCGTGCTGACTGATATCACATGTTATTAGAACGTAAACGGGCGCCTTTCTCCTTCTCGAATGGGTGTAATTGGCAACGCAAAGCGTTGCGCCCGTCGGGGTGAAAAGTCCAATCTGTAAGTTTTCAATACCTCCGCGTCTGGGCGCCCTTGCATAACTCCCATCAGATTCTCAGGGGTAAACCCTGCATCTAATCCTGGCACTTTGGCTCTGGGAGGTTGGGCTTGAGGACGGGAAAGTCGCTACGGTGCATTTGGGAGAAGGAAGTAAGTTCCATCCGGGTTGGGTTCACTACTTGCCTTGAGGTCTGACACATCTCAAGATTCAAGTGTATTATTACCTGAAATGATATCTGTTTCGTTGTCTTGTGTCCAGGGCGACCAATCGAGAAGAAGCGAGATTATGTGGCGGCGCAATATTTCGTTAGTCCGATGGTCGCGCATCGCTGCGGGTGGTTACCCGGGTGTATTTACGTCTCTGATGGACCTCAGAGGGTTGGGAATGGCAATAAAAGGCGATGGGATTCTGCTGAAACCCATCATTCCCTCTCTCTTCCATTCTTCCCTCGTCCACTAGTCTTACTCGGCTCTCCATGGCCATACTTTCAATCTGTCTTTCATACATCTGTCCTTCCTCTACGCTTCTCGGTGTCGTCGCCGCCGTTCTCGCCAACGTGTCCGCGACGCGTCTATAACGTGACTTGACCGTGACCCGTTAGTTTCTTCTTGCCACCATCATCGTTGATTTGCTTGCTCACTGCCGCCCTCCCTCAGCGCCTTTTCCCTCGGTCTTCGACACACTGGTATGTCTATTTGTTGGCCTCGTCGACGACTAGCTTGCTGACAACTTTCTGCAGACTTTTTGTGTGCGCTATCTAGCGCGACGTCGACGACATTGTCGCACCTGTTTCCGCGATTATTTCCGCTGGTGCGTCGTATTTCAGACCGGTTATAACCCTACTCATTCCCCGTACATTTACCAGACGTCGAGCAGGCCATTGGGAACTCGCTTTGAGCTTGGACGGTATGTTCCCTGTCCCTCCAGGCTCCTTCTCCTACCGCTAATTAGTGTCCCAGATATGTTGATGGATTTGCCGACGCAGCGTTGGACGTTGTCTTCGTGACGCGTCCTTTTCCCATTTGACTTCGCGTCGGTGGGAGCCTGGCACTTCGGACTTTCTATTCCGTTCGTGTTGGCTTTGGACGGGATGGGGGCGGGGCATCGGGATGGCACCTTGTGAACGTCATATGGATGTGATTTCTTGAAGGCTGACAAGCGCTACACGGCCTACGTAGAGCCTGGACTATCTCGAGCACACCGTTTGGAACAGGTGTGTAAACCATGACCGACTTAAATCTGACTTTGGCTAAATCTTTCTGATAGGGGATTGTCCTGTGAGTGGTTGTTTTCACACCTGCCGGAGAGCTTCTCGTGACGTGGTTGAAGGGCTGTACACTGAGTTTTGTTGACGACACGCCAGCGAATTCATCGTCGCGGATTGTCGGGGCGGCGGGATAATGTCTTCAGACGGTCAAGCCGGCAGTATCTAGCTACGGATCGACTACTAAGGGCGCCGTCGCTTTCCTCGCTACTGTTCGGTGAGTCCTGCATTAATTTTGACGCTGTCCCTAACATTACCTTACCAACAGGCTTGACCCCATGATTTCTTGATGAGTTTGTGCTCCGTCGTCTCACGTCTTTGACATCGGTGCCGCCCTTGAGCTTGATGTTGGGCCGTACTCGCCCATTGCGGTCGAATGGGACATGGAGCGCGACGTCTTCTATTATCCGTTGGCCTTGCTCAATGGTTTACAGTCCTAGCTCAGGAGATCCTTGAGGCCTTGGTCACCTCACGCCCGCTGCATCTGTCGGTATACTTAACAGTTCGTCTCGATACGCGACCATGTACGTTGTTGCTAGGGCTTGTTTCACTAACTAACTGTTGTTTTGTAGGACTACGCCGAAGTACACGGTTGCTTGAGCATGTACTTGGACGGTCGTGGAGTTTGATTTCCAACACAAATGGACACCGACTTGAGACTTAGTCAATTTCAGCACCGCGGACTCATCATCCAGCTACGTGCTGGTGAACGACGGCTTGGCTTTGCGCCGACTGGTTAGACGCGAGTTCTTACTCAGAGGATGGCGTAGAAGCGGGGTCTGGCGATGGTCATTTCCTACATCGATTTTAACCTTCACTGGTGTGCTGGACGTCTCCTGGTTGACATTTCCGTTATGCTAACGTGCTATTTCTCTAGGTACACGCTGACTACATATTGTCCGTAAGTTTTCCTCGATTTTGACCTGCTAATCTTGAGGTTAACGGCATTCCTTCGTAGGCGTTACCTGCGAACAGTCTTCCGATGTGCGCTGGCGCGTGGTTTGTGCGCTCTGTTACTCTCAGAGTTTACTCGTGCACCCCCCATATTTGGTGGCCCCTCCGACAGTAAGTGATGTGAGTTGATTGACTTACTAGTTGCTGACTGTCATATAGTTCGAATTTCCTCGCGCGAATGGGTGCTAGACTGGAGTTGACTTGCTAGTCAATCGCGCTGTTGTCGGTGAGTCGGCATTCATTCTGCATCACTTATCCCGACGACTAATTACCATGCTACAAGTCGATATAGCGCGACTAGGCCGACTCACCGCTGAACGCTGCTACTTTGGACGCCCGAATCTCGAGGCGGAACTTTGTGGTACGCTGAAGTTCTTCTGCTTTCTTACCTTACCTTTGTGCTAAGTGTCCTGTTTTGTTTCAGGGAACCAACTTCTCGAGGAATCGGGCCGCGGCTGTCAACGTTAAGCTAAGGAAACCCTCGCACGTATTACCGATGAAATTTAGTTACATACATACACTATGCCTTACACCTATCAGTGTTTTACTTACTCGTCTCGCATTACCCGTAACTCCCTGATACGTGGACACATCCCCTCATTCGACTCCCTACTAACAACCCATTGACAGTTGCAACCTGAAACTCTTTGACCGACAGCCCCAGCCTAGGAAGATCAGTATGCGCCGCTCCGCAGGTAAGAACAAGACGGAAGAGCGCGCGAGGGAGTAAGAGGAAGACATCCCGTACCGCGCGCGCCGTAGGGAGGGTCATGGCCCCTTCGAGCCAGTGTATGTGACTTGGCCGACGTGGCCTTCATACTGGGAGGAATGTTAAAATCAAATTCGTTTAGAGGATGAGGGAGGAATACGGACAGCAACTGTGCTCGAAAGCATAGTTATCACCCCAAGAGTCGCCGTGTATCTATTTTCGGAAATAACCTGTGGCCATCCAATTTTTCCTTCCGGTCCACCACCTTTAGATTGAGTGGGCTTGGGCGGGTGCTGCCAAAATGCAGAGCATCCGAGGGATATCGTCTGCCGGGAGGCTTTGCTTGTCAAGGTGTCCCTTCCGTCTAATCGACCCGTTCTTTTATCCCGTATTAAACGACCATTTAATAGTTCTCGATGTCGGACAAATGCTTTGAGGTACGTGTCCAGCCGATTTATTGCTCTATCTTAACTAACTCAGACAGCCGAAATTTGCCTACTAGACAGGTGCGCATCACGCTTTGTGGGTTCGTCTTAATTCACCAAGTCACGGCAGCTTTGCAGGAGCACGCAGCCGAGCCACGCAGTTCGGAATTTGCTGGCAACGCGTCCATTCTCTACCACGCGTCCACACGCTTTTGGATTCAATATCTTTTCTAAAAAGACGCCAGAACCTACACCAGAGACCGTTGCACCTCCCTCGGAAATTGTTGCACCCCCTCCAGAAATTGCTACTCCTGCAGAACCTTCGACGTTACCATCGCCGGCAGATGAAGCTGTAGCAGCTACCAGCAGCACGGCCTCTCCACCTATAACTGAAGCTGTTAGCAGCACGCCCGTGACAGAAGTTGCTAGCAGCACGCCCGTGACGGAAGTCGTATCAGTATCTCCCTCGTCCGCCGTAGATGTCGTTGCATCATCCCTTCCAGGCGTGTCCGCAGACGCTATCATGGCTGCCCTCACTCCTCTCCAATACGGCGACCTCGCGTCAATGGGTCTCATGGGCTGGACACCAGCCGCCCTCTTCCGCTATGTCATCCAGTTCCTCCACATCTCCGTCGGCATGCCCTGGTTCTGGACGATCCTCGCCTCTTCCGTCATCGCCCGCCTCGTCGTCGTCCCACTAAGCATCCAGGCGCTGCAGCTCAGCGGTCGGATGACTGCTATCCGACCGCAGTTGGAGGTTGAGCAGGCCAAGATCAAGGAGGCCGGCAAGCGGCACGATGTCCTTGTGCAATCTGCGGCGGCCAGGAAGACGCAGAAGCTTTTGGAAGACTCGGGGTATAGTGTGAGCAAAGCCATATTGAGTGGCGGTGTGCCCATCATATGGTCATTTGCAACGTTCTATGCCACGGCGCGTGTCGTTTGGAATGTCCCTCAGGTGGCGCAGTATAGCGGATTCTGGCTGCTACCGGATATGTCGGCTACTGCACCGGGTTGGATGTGTGCTGGGATGGGCGGAATGACGTTTGTAGCCATCAGGGTGCGCACTGTTGCTCTCTTCATTGTGCAATCTCAATATGAATCCTTGTTCAGGCTGCACTCGGCGACCCAGGGACTGAAGGATACATAAAGCGGATGGATTTACTGAGTTTTGTTCTTCCGGCTCTGATCCCATTTTCGTTTTGGGCTGTCGGTGGTACATCGGTGAGCGTCTGCTTCTGTTCTTTCGGTAACGAAATGCAGCGCTGATATTCCGACTTGAGGGCGTTGGGATATACATCATGGCCACGGCGGGCGTGATGCAGGCGCAGTCGCTTATTCTGCGTCATCCTGCAGTGAGGGCACGGCTTGGACTTGCTCCAAGGTACTATGTTCCGTTCCTCCCCAGCTTGCGGGCTGTTGGGCCAAACGCGAGGGAGGCTTGGGGGGACTTTAAAGCGTGGTTTTTCCAGCCCACTCAGGCTGTTGCTGCTGCTACAAAGAAACCTCGTCGACGATAATTGTAGCATTGCCTGCTGAATAGATCGAATTCAACCTGATTCGTCTTTTACAGTTGGGAACCAGAAACTGAACCTCGCAAAAGGGACGCTTCAGGTAACATTAAGCATGCTTTAGAGCTACTTACAAGAAGAAAAACTTTACGTATAACGAGCTCATAACTGAGTACTAAGTAAGTAGTTGATTCCGACGACCAGCTCAACTGGGAAGCTTGCGGTAAGTGGTAAAGGAGACGAGACATGTTCCGCCAATTGTCGCTAGGCGAGGGTGATTTTGTACGAAAACAAGAAGTCCGTTGTCGCGAACTTCCAAAGCGGCAGAGGCAAGGCGGAGGTGCTATTCAAGGCACGCTACATACGCGCGCGCGAGCAGAAAATGATAACAAAGTCAACTCGCTTTACCAGACGCCGAAGGGTGATGGACGCATTCCTAGGACATGAGATTGCAGGATGGCAATTTTTCGGCGATGATGGACGCGAGGAAGAGACCGAAAGCAATGGTTCAATATCGAAGAGGGAGCATTGAACGCATTAAATTTCAGCTATACTCAAGTTTTTTGTGCGATGTTCCGTCCATGACATTGAAACCAATGATGTGTCTCCACGCGTGTCACGGCCACAGCTATCAAATTTCGGAATAACCAGGGCTATGTTCGACTACATAAGGGGCGAGGCCGGCGATGCACCCTCAACACTGTTGACCAGCAGCTGCAGGTTACCAAAATGAATTCTGGGGTGGGGTGTAACAGTAACTGTACCTTGTCTAACTTCGCTTTTAATTTAGGTGGCGGAAGAGGGTTTTAGCGAGACTGACACGCTGTGCGTCTCGATGGCTTGTGGCCTTCACCTTCCTTACTGTGACCGAGCAAGCCTCCAGATGACGAACAGACCTCGAATTATGAGGACTACCTCTCTGAGAACGATTGTAGCTCGAGGCTAAGTGAGACGTGGTAAATAAGAAGGTAAGATGAGCTAGCGCCAGAAAAGGCTGGTACTACATCGATAACCTTCTGACTTGCTCCTTTCCTAAAGACAGGAACCAGGTCAGCGCGATGAAACGGTCATATGCATGGTGTTGTAAACAGTAACTCTAAATCTTGACGGGGGGTTATAAGTACTCTAGTCATAGCTATAAGATATCTGAATCAGTTCGCGTTATGTTCGCGCAGCTCCGCGAATCCTGCGCAGTTTAAACGCAAATCCTCCAGCGTGAATTCTTCGGCGATCCTGTGCCGTGCCAAGGGTACACAAGTTCCCACGCCACCGAATGTTGACACATCAAACCTTGTGTCCGATCACCTACCTTGTCATCGAAACGCCCATCTTCGCCGTTGTTCTCGTCGTCGTTGGCTACCAACTCGTCCACTCTTTTTCTACCTTTCATTAACACCACCACCACCATGATTGCCTCTCTCGCAGTGTTTTCCTTGCTCACGACTGCAGCTTACGCCCAGGTGCGCCATCTTCTACCGCTCCATTTTCCGGATTTTTTCTAAATTTCTCCCGATTTTCCGATAGTCATCGACGTCGACGGCCAATGCCCTTATTCCCAGCGCAGCCAGCAGTACCTGCAAAACGTTTTTGAACAAACTCAATTCGGATACAACGCTGGACAAGTGTGCCAACTCGATGGTGTCTGCTTCATCCGCATATTCCCCTGGCAACTTTACCGACACCCCGACGGTGTCTGGCATAACCAAGACGCTCGATACCCTGTGCGCCTCGTCGTGCAGCGACACCGATGTGCGGCCTCTGCTCACCGAGTTCTCCGCGGCGTGCCCCCAGGAGCTGACCAGCGAGCCCATAGCCCAGGTTGTCCTCACCTACGACACGCTCTACGCCATAGTCCCCTTCCACAACGCTCTATGCACTAAGAACGACGGCGGCAACTACTGCCTTGTCCAGTCGGCGTCCAGCAACAGCTCGGCATCCGTCTCAGCGGGCGTCAAGGCGTACGCGGGCTCCTCGTCGGTCGACGTATCCACTCTAGAGGATTACCTCACCACCACCGCCTCCTCCATTTCCCGCCGCGCAGACGTAACCGTCACAACCCCTAACGCGACCACCTGGGCGAACAGCAACCTCGTATACCTTTTCCTTAACGGGTCAGGCACTGCCTCCACGCTCTGCACGACCTGCACGTCCAACATCATGTCTGCGTACATGGACTTTGAGGCCAAGATTCCCTATGGTCCCGGTCTTGCCCAGAGTGCGTTGATGAGCGGACAGGCGGCGCTGTACTCGGGCATCTCGTCCGTCTGTGGCGCGGGCTTCCTCAACAGCGCCGTCCAGGCTGCTGGTGGTATCTCCAGCTCCGGCATGGACTCTTCCGATGCCCCGCGCGTTGTGTCCAGGTTGGAGGGTGTCGCTACCGCGATCGGAGGCCTTGTATTAGCCTCTTTGTTCATCTAGTCATCTATGGGCACTACAGTATGCCTTTGCCGTCGCCTTGTTCATTCAAGATTTTTCCTCGTCTCTGGGCATTATAGTATACCCCCTCCCCCCGCTTCCGCAGTGTATGTTCATTAAGCTAGCATAGACTGTTTGGTTATCGTATTCTTATTTCATCGTCATCTACGCAGCTCTATTTACATCCTAATCCAGGTCGTTTCTTTGGGCTATGGGTAGGGCGTGGCCGGCCACTATTTATTGCTTTAATCCACCAGTGTAACTGTACACACCCAGGACACGTAGCAGAACTGGGTATGTATGCTTTCTGCACCACAACGGTTACTACGGTTTGGCGGAGCCTCATGCACGGATATCTAACGCCACACCTTAGGATGGTTTGTTGGAGGTTTGAGATCGCCTTTCGGTGTCTGGCGACAGAGACTTTGGCCTCTGCTTCCCTGGAGAGTTCTGCGCGTTCATTACGCGTCTCTTCATGGACGATCTGGTTTTTGTACGCTTATAATAACGTATGAGGTGCGGACTCATACGGCTGAAGCTTTGGGTGTCGAGACAAGATCGATTTGAGGGATGCGGAATAATGTCTGTTGGAATTCTTGGAATCTGGTCAAGTGTTCAACGTTCAGGTGTTTCTCATGTTGATTCTTTAACTTCCGTCATTGATTTGCAGCTTCCTCTGTACCTTTCTCATGCTGGTCCACAGCTAGCTCTTCAATTGATTGACATTTGTTCCATTTCAGTTCTGTACCTTTACCCTACTAAGTAGACCAGCACGGACACCTTGACAAGCAAAGCCTCCCGGCAGACGATATCCCTCGGATGCTCTGCATTTTGGCAGCACCCGCCCAAGCCCGCTCAATCTAAAGGTGGTGGATCGGAAGAAAAAATTGAATGGCCACGTGATCGAAGGTTATTTCCGAAAATAGATGGACAGGCGACTTTTCCTTCTCTGCTTCTTCCAGGACATTGACCGTCTCAGCTATAAACATCGTTGATGGCCGCATGCGTCGGTGGAGTTGAAAAGGTGAAGGGAAACGGAAAGCGCCAACGATATCGCTGCTACCTACGCGATGCTATAGCCCTCGATGGAATGTCAGTTTGTCTGTTTATCCTAGCCTGTTTGTCTTGCATATGGTATGCGACTTGGGGTCCTACGGAGGGCTTTCGGATTCACAAATACCCTTGTCCCCACTCGTCCACACAAACGAACGGCTATGGCCATACCAAGACATGCCGATTGCATAATGCGACTTGAAGCTTGAAGACCTCCTGTTTTCAGGTACCTTGGCTTCCGATACTGCGGTTGACCTTCGCCCATGAGTACAATCATGTCCTTCAACCGCCCATGCCCCAAAGCTGTATACTTAAAGCCAACCCGGGAAAATGTCGCAGAGTTTATAACGCTGCATCAAGATATCATAGTACGTTATATCAATCACTACTTATCGTGTCTGGTGTAGGAAACGCGTGCCGTAAAGATCGAGGAGACCATAGTGGTGAGTCGTTGGTGCAACGTCTCTGCGAAAGTACGTCGAGGATTGTGGCGCGACCGTGAAGTCGGTATGTCGAAACCAGTATTGGCCTGTTCCTTGTTGCTGATTGTACAGAAGTGTCTGTGGCTAGGGATGATGCGATATTCGTGGCCCCGTAGACTCGGGTTGATTCTGGCTATCAAAGCGCTGCAATAAGTTCCTTGGAATACACGCAAGTTTTTTTTATCCAAGATTTCAATTTTGTTGGAGGTTTACCTGAGCTCAGACTTCTGGAGTTCTCTCTGTCGGTCCACGTGCAGACATAAAATGCTCTTCTTTTTCTGGTCCGGGCTTTTTCGACAAATCGAATAGCATTACAGCTTACTGTGTTCTTCGACTCGCCATACTGCTCTAAGGTAATCTATCCGTGTTCATGGCTTTGATTACTAGTTCACCAACCTCTGCCTCTCCTCCTTCTGATAATTCTCAACGAGATCTCTGCTCGTCTGAATACCCGTCTCGATCCCATTCTTCAGAACCACAACATCAGCAACCGTCGTCATCAGGCGATAGCCCGCCTTGAACCTGTCGACGATGTCCCTCTCCGCCGGCACGAACCCGACAAGAGGCTTGCCGTACTGGCGCGCAAGGGACTCGATGCGCTCTATGGCTTCCGCGACGCGCTTGGGATCATTGTCCAGGTCATTTCCCAGATCCGTAGGACCAATCACTGAAACAAACAAGTCAAGTCAGTGTCAATGTTACGCTCGTCACGAATGGCGGCCTCACTGATAGCGTCTACGCCCTCAATCTGCAGAATCTCCTCAAGATTCTCCACGCCCAATCCGCTCTCGATCTGAGGGATGACAGCACAATGGTCGCTCGCGACGTCCATCCAGGTCTTTCCCTCCGGAGCGGCCAGTTGGGCTCCAGGGAAGACTGTGAACATGGTTAGCACCTCAACGACGCGCCGACTGGGGTGTAACTTACGGACGAACGGCGCGAAGGACCGGTTTCCTTGCGGAGGGAACCTCACGGCCGCGATTGACGCGCGCACCTGGGCGGGAGTTTCGGAGTGGGGGATGATAATGCCACCTGCGCCGGCGTCGAGTGCCCATGTAACCCAGTCATGCGCGTACGATGGGACGCGAACGACAGGGATGATGCGGCCTTGGGAGTACATCCTCAATGTTTGGATCTGCGGGGGCTCACGATAAGCAGGCGCTCAAAAAGAGGAGGAGAACGTGTACCATCTCAGCCATGAGCGTCGGCGAAAGCGGAGTATGCTCTGCATCGACGACTACCCAATCGACGTTGGTGGCTGCGACGATCTTGCAGACATCAACGGAAGGAAGACCAGCCCAATACCCGAAAAGGGCAGTGTCGTTCTGTATGGTGTCGGCGATGGCCTGCCGCAGGTTGGGTGACTGGCGTATGTGAAGAGCGTTGTATCGGTCCATGTTGAGTCTAGGTACGATGAGAAGGAATATGGCTCAGAGGAGAGATAGTAAACTCTAGATTGAGCTACAGACCTTATATAGGCATAGATTCTTTCAACTTGCTTTACAATCCGATTAGTAAGACGAGGTGGGGAATACCAAGTACCGTGACCTTGTATGCAGAGAGCGGAGTAGTGGCCTCAGGGTTATATTCCAAAAGGATTCTCATAGCCCACCGAGGGCTGAGTTACTGCGCTATTAATGAAGTAGTTGGTTGACTCTCAGTCGCGATCGGAGCTGAAGTTGGCATACCTACCTGATATGATGTACTAAGTAGTACAATTGCGCCGCTCAAACCACTCAAATCTTCAGTATGTTGAAGAGTAAAAAGTTCTACAGGGATAAAACAAATGCGCTGAAGTTCAATTCCGATAATTTGCGACCTTGTGGGCTCAGTCGGATCCCGTGAGTAGGCTTCAATGATAACCCCCGCTGCTTTGAACAAAAATCGCTTACTCAGCTCTGATAGATATCTAGAATGTAAGCTTCAGGCTTCCTTCAGAGTTGGATTACAAATACTCTTGAAGACGTGCATGTGCAACAGTGTTCTTCGTACGACGTTCTGCGCTAAGTATGACGATTCCCGGCGTCCGATACCAGACAGTTATATCAAACGAGAGAGGACTACCATGCACTTGAATTGATCCTGTTGAGAGAGCTCCTATGTTACGAAGTACCCGCGCTTTCTTGAACGGCATTGATGAAAGGGGAATTGCCTTTTTGAGCGTTACTCCTCTTTCTTCTGACTCTCATCTTAAGCATTCCGCTTTCGATTCTAGCCACTTTACCACTAGCATTGCTTCGCTCGGGTGCAAGTTCGGTTCGCGCAAAAGCCAGCGGTTTCTAATACTGGAGTCCTGGGAATACCCGACAACTTTTTCCTAGCCAACTGACCTACCCAGATCATGCACATTACACCCTGTGGATATACTGAGGTCAAGGCGCGTTTTTATATCCATGCACCAGAGTGCAAATGATGTTCCAACGGAACGGATGAAATGCCCTGCATAGCGTGGCTCTGTTACGCTCGTGTACGAGGGTACTTTGGATTCGTCGGTGATGGTCGCTTTAACTGGCCGTTCCCAGTCGCGTTTGAAATCATTCCTGTCCTGGCCTTCATGGTGTTACCTCTAGAGAGAATGTCGCCTCGCATCTTGTTCTCGTCTCAAGCCACTGGTCCTGCGGCGTTGCATCCTCAAACGATGCAACCGGATTCTGTGTCCGGAACGGCATCGTAAGCCTCGTCAAGTCGATCCTTTATGCACGAGCTTTTTAGGATATCGAGCGCGTTGGGCTCTGGTGGTTGGTCAGGGTATCACTCACTCGTACGTATTGATGTCCGTGGTTTTCGCGACTGGGTGCTAACGATCAATAGATTCTAGTCGGCGGCGAACGCTTTCTCACGTCTTATGAAGGATCACCGCGACAAGTCTGTGTAATACGGGGTGCCGCGGCTTTCTTCGTGTTCTTATACACTGCTGTCTTCGGCGCGACAAGGCTTGCGATCATATGGGTCTAGCCAACCGAAACCTTCCCGATTGCACGCAACGCATAGGGTGTTAGCGGCTGGCGGCCTTCTACGAGACCGGTAAGTGTTGCCAACTCTTTTCTGTGTGGGCGTTGATCCGTTTATCTAGCGAATCGTTCCAAGAAGCTCAAGGAAGAGGCAAGAGATTGCTCAGGGCGAGGGCTTAGATCTTAGAGCCAATGCCCAGTATATAGGCTTAGAGGAATGACACGAATGAGAAGTTATGGTGTTTTGTTAACGAGTGCTATATGTTAGGATGTTTACAATTCAACGTCTGGTTATAGTTGAGTACGATCACGTTTCGCTGGACCGTAAATACTTACGATTTAGAGTATCCTAGTGTTAGTCATCCTGAAAATGAAGGTCCCGCGACGACTGTGCACGCCACAAGTTGATCTCCAGCCGGTGCTAATACCTGGGATTCCGGAGCTGCGACAATGCGCATCCGACTCTGGAGGTCAGGGATTAAGACTCCTTCGACCTGCGTGAGGGATTCGTTAGTAAACAGTGTCTTTCGCATCGAAGAGTAATGGACTAACACCCTCAGCGTTTTCCAAGATTGTATGCAGCATTTCCAAGCTTACTTCCCAATGTTTCCGCACATATGGGGAAGAAAGCCGGTTTGCAATCCAATATACCAAGGGATATTTGCGGAATGCCGCTGTGGTACAGAGGCTCTGTAGAGAGGGTGGCCATGGGAATAGAGATATCTCCCGGTTTGGTGTTTGGGTCCATACAAGGATGGCTTTCAGTGCCGTATTGCAGTCTCTCCATGACGTATGAGTTGGGCAGATTTTGGCTAGCTGTACGACAAGGTCTTGGAGGGAACTTGAAAAGTCCCGTCGGCCGGCGCCTGCTGTAACGATTAGCATGAAACCAAGTAGGAGTTCTTGTGGTTGGTGAAGATGTTCGCAGAATTCACGACGGTTCGAGATCGATGTCAGGGTATAAAGACCCTCGACGTAGCCCCCGATAACCTGCTTCAGGGATGTGCTCATGCCGCCACATATCGCCCATTGCGTGAAAACGATTTGCATCCACCCCTCATCTCTAAAGATTCTATATGCTTCCTCCCGACCACAAGACAATGCATTGCCCATTATGTCCATGGGCATTTCGAGGTCTGACAACCGAGCGAAGTAAAAAACAGAATCATATTGAATGCAGTCGTAGAAACCCGCCCAGGTTTGCAGAAGGAATTCAAGGCACGGAAAGTGGAATTCCGGCATGAAGGAGGACCGACGATAGAATGAGCGAAACTTAGAGAGACACAAGAGAAGAAGATTGCTGTCGTTCTGTGAATCTACAAGAATAGATGAGGAGGAGATGTCCCGAAGCCGTTGTATGACGCTGCACAAGAAGTCGAAATCCACTGTCCATTGGGCCGCATTCGGCATGACAACGGGATCCACGATGAGCTTCACAACGAAAGTAAGGAGATCGAGGTGTCCGCAATGTGTTGTAAAGTGGTTCATGTTATCCCGGTGCTCCAGAACATGAGAAAGGGCCATTTTCCCAGCGGCTATCAATGTTCTGTGGTATGAAGAGATAGGCTCGACTGGGATGCTATCATAAGGCGCCAAGAGGGGCGTTTCGAGAATTGTATCCCAAATTCTCGCATGAAGACGAGTCCAGACGACTTGCGTACCCGTCATCAACGACGCGCTAGGACTAGTGGCGGGTGGTGGACCGATGACCGCGGATAAGACTTCAGCCAACGAACATTCGTCAATATGGCTTTCTGGGAAATGCGACGAGTCAAGACGACAATAGACATCAAGCACAAAACGGACTATTTCTTCCCAAATGAGAGGATGCATGAGCACCTCGGAGTGGCTAACGAAGAAACCATTGTAATTCAAGAACGACCCCCCGGAGGCAACCCATGTAGCGGCTCTGATACGTGGACCCCAACCACGGGATTCTTCAATGAGCATGTTTGCCACTGTAACCTCTTCGCTGTCGTAGACCCTTGGGAGGAACAGATAAGAGCGACAGAGGCGCTCCACTACCCACGGTTGGCCAGGAAAGTTGAGACTCGGTAATGCTTCTCGGACCAGTTGACGGCGTTGACTCTGCATGTTCGTGGCGCCACTCCATTTCGTCACAGCATAAGAGCGCGACTCGGCAGGAAGCCCACTGATGCTCTGTAAGACAAGAGTATGAACAGTCGGGTTTGACGACATCTGATACAACCAGTCGAGAGCATCGACGGAGAGAGTATCATGCGCGTCTTGGACTGCGTCAGACTCTAGTTGGGCCAATGACTTGCACGGGTACTGCAACACCTCCAAAGCCAAAGCCGTGAAAGACTGGTGGTCTGATGGAATAGCCAGCTTGCGGATGCCACGACATGCCACGAAACAATGATGGACGGTTTTCCGCCAGAGTCGTCGAATAGACCGAATACCGAACTGGACAACTTGACAAATGTGATGAATGGAGTCGGTCAACGGTGTCTGGTAGGGACATTGTGGAAAGACAATTGGAATTGTATTGCTGATGAGGTAGAGTACACCGGCAAGGACCGTGAGTGTGCCAACAGTCCATGCGAGCGAGACACGTAATGGGATGAAGAAAAGGGCGAGGCCGGCAAAGAAAAGCGTGAGGGAGATGTGCATAATGATAGGGAGCATGCCGATGATGATACGAACGCGCCACTTCTGAAGGCCCATGAAGCGAAACTGGCGGACGTGGCTGCGAAGTCCCGGTGTACCAGAGGGGAAAGTCATGTACCGGTGCAACCATTGCTTCACCAGGACGGCCGCGAGAGCAACGACAAGGCTGGTGGCGAGGCTAACGACCCACAATCCGTTAATCCAGACGTCAATAACAGCAGGCTCGAATTTTTCGGCGGGGTTCATGGAGGGAGCCGTAACATTCACTGTCGCGCCATCGACCATGGCGAGCTGAACGAGGAGAAGATCGTGGAGGAGGAGAGCGGACATTTCCGAAAAGTCTGCTTGAAGGTTCTGCGAAACCTGTACGAGGAACGACGTGACCACGGCAGAGAAGAGACCAGCCTAGTAAGTAAGTCTACTCAGCAATAATGCTTAATGACGAACTTGGATACGTACGAATACTAGCATCACATCCAAACCATCTCGGGATTGACCAATCATGTTTTCATCGAAGGCGGCGGCTTCTTCAACATACACACGCCATGCTCTCGCATTAGGCGCGGTTTCCTGGCCGTAAGAATCCTCTGGGAATCGCGCCACATAGTCATCATTGAAGACAGGCCGCGAAAAGCCTGGCCTTCGGGCATCCTGCGCGAGCCCAAAGAACGTTTTCGTGGGTTGTGTGTGTCGAGGTACAGATGCAGAGCTTGGCTCGGTGTTTTCGGTCTGCATTGGTACGTTCTCCGGGCCGGGAGCAGACCCACTCGCAGGCATTTCTTGCCCGTCGTTGGATACCTCGCGGATTGACATGAGCGCGCTGGTACTAGTACTAGTAGTGTGCAAGGGAAGCAGCACGGCCTTGCTGTCATTCCGTAATTTGCATCAGATTCTCCGGCAGCCCGACTGAACTTTGAAGCGGGATCAGGTGACTTGTTGAACGAACGAGTACTGTATTATATACAGTCAGACTGGCCGTAAATGCGTATGCGGTTTCCCTACTGGTCTTCCCGTACAAGAGAAATGACGAAGCAATAAACTAATCCGTAACGTCCAATCTCTTCGCACTGCTGACGCGACTCCGATAAGGAGAACAATGATGTTGGGTAGGAAAGGGAAAGAGCGGGACTTCTCGGAAATAGAACGCGTTCCAAACCACACAAATCTTGAGTATGTTGAAGAGTCCAAAGTTCTTCAGCCTTATATACTGCATTCATGTTTTCTCCAACCGAATTTTTGTGAAATGGCCGTTGATCGTCACCCCTCATCCATGCGTGGGAACATACTATTACCGGCAATCAAGGTTGATTGGTTCGGTTTCATTACTCTTCGTCTTACCATGACCACAACGTGTGAAGCGGGGTTCATGGACCTCAGCCCACCGCATTACGGACGCGATGGTGTGGCATCTCCTAGACCCAAGTATCCCCCGGGTAACTTTCTCGACACGCACATTGACGAGAATCTCGTCCTGAGGCGCGTCGTGTTACATCTTCCTCTGCTGACCGCGCTGGCACACGTTGTCGATGCGAAACTTGGTGGATTCTATAATCGTCACTTGATACCAGATGACTTTTTTGGACGTCCGCAGGACTGGTATCGGAGCCCGGTCAATGTAAACACGGCGGAGCCTATAGCCACGACACACCAACTGGGGGCCGGTCTTGTGGGCTCACAACTCGCGTCTAGCATATATGTACACCCCGAGCAGCCGCAGATCCTCTCAGCACTTTCATGGGGATATTCTCAACTGGATACCTGTGACCAAACCTCGTCAAACTCCTTCCTTGTTGAACATTTCCTTCTTCGCTTCGCCAACTATAGTATAAGGGAGCCTCGCTTCATACAGAAGTTTCATCCAGAAATGCGCCCTAAAATGCTGGATATCGGGAAGCAGTATCCTCACTGTGCTACTGCCATGTTCTTTTGTCCAGCTGCGCATGAACTGCTTCGGAAGATGGAGCGTGTGGCAGAGATGAAGGAATTCCCTTGGACGTCTAATTCGACAACAGGCAATCCGTCTCCAGCCTCGACGGTGCCACGACCTCCTGATAACCCTCACCCGTTATGGCCTCTTCCCAAGCTTGATCTCGCCCCGCGTCGGGAGGGCCACATTCGACGTAGTTCCCGTACCGATTCTCCCATCGTGAACTACTGCGCGCCTGGTCGTGTCATGTCTATCGGAATGGAAAACTGGCGTGACAACCCTGCTCAATATATTCAAAGGGTGAGTTCATTTCTGGTCTTGTAGTACTTTTGTTAAACTCGGCGCAGGCGTGGGCACTCGCAGTAAGAGCTGACGCCTCGGTCATTGTGTTCGACTGCGGGAACTATCTACGTATCGGAATTCGTCATCGCGAGACGCAAACACTGATCTTGTCAGATTTACTCGACGTATGTCACGCAAAAAATCCCGCGTATGGGAAGATTTGGGCTGGTATCCATATCGCTATCGCACAGGATGTGATGGAACGCTATCAGATCCGTCTAGCGTCACAACCCGTTCCCGTACCTACTGCTGGGCTAAAGCGTGCATCTCCAGACACCGAAGAAGGTGCCAACAAAAAACGAAAGGCCAAAGCGCGGGGCACACTCGGTAGCACGGTATGTAATACAATTATTCTATTCACCGAATTCCGATGATTTGTAGGGATCTTACACGAAGACTGGCACATCCAAACAGCAAGAGGAAACAACTACGAGCCGTAAAAAGGTGAGACGAAGCCTCAGATCAGTCCTGCATCGAGTAATGCCCCCCAGTCGTCCGGTGGAAGAATAACTAAATCAGTAGACCATGATAAGGTCCGCCGGCTTTTGACTTTCCAACCTTTCTGTTAACTGACCTCACCCATGAAGGTTGTTGGTCTTTCTTCAGGCACGGTTACACAGATGAATGTTCTCTTTGTCGTTTTGTCTGGAGACTGATTCACTAATCAGTCCACAGAGCCTCGAAACCTCGTTCTCTCGACACGTTGCGATCGCCATATACATTCGAATTGGGATATATAATTCTCCTTCTCCTTCAATTCTTCTTCAACCCGGGCAAAGGCGAAGGGCAGCCTACCCTCCCGCTAGTTATCTTACGTTGGTCCTGAACTCTCGGCTCGGGACAGGGGCAACGGGTGATGTATTCGCGGCCACCATTCCCAATGTCAAGCATGGACCGATAGTCGTGAAGCTAGCGACGACTTTCAGACGTCTATGCCGATTACGACACGAGTACTCTGTTTACGCTCACTTGAAGAATGCCAACGTGAAGTGTATTCCACGGGTATTTGGCTTTTATCAGGATGCTCAACGCAGCGCTGGCGCACTGATATTGAGCAACGATGGCCGCTCACTCGGTGGGCGGCGAGCCAAACTCACGGCCGATGAAAAGTATGGAGCCTAATCTCATCAAGAGACACCCCCTGACCGCTTCACAGAACTCGTATACGAGCTGCGATGTCCTCCATTCATGCCGCGGGCGTTCTACATCGCGATCTGAGAACGTGGAACATCTTGGTCAATGATGCGGGCGGCATTTCTATTATCGACTTTGACAGGGCAAACATTGATGCGCAGGAAAAGGACTTCCGAGTGGAATGGGAGCGGTTGGAAAAACTGCTGAAGGGGCAGCATGTTGAGAATGGTCAAGTCATCGGGAAAGATGGAATGCCTGCGAACATTGGCGATCTCGTGAACGATAACCCGGAGGTGTAAATTGCGATATCATTAGTAGCTCTCAACAATGCTTGCACTCGTCGTTCGTCAATGGGACTCGTGACGGTTTCTACCTGCCTACTACCTGTTTTATGGAGATAGTCCGTATGTCGTATACATGTCCTGCACAATCTCGTTCATGTGGACTATATCTTCACCTCTGCGCTTGGTCTCCTCCTCTCCGTGGCTTGGCCAAAACTGCATCTCGCGCAAGTTCTTGAATACGAGCCGGATTGACTCCGTGTGATCTAAGGCCACCAACACGTCTGACATCGACAACAACGCTCCGTGTGTGTGCCTCGTAGCATGTAGCCTGTCGAGTATGTATCGAAGTTCATCGTCCAGCCTAAAGAACATTAGCTACGTGATCAAGACTGTACGATGTACGCGACCTTTTAACGCGGCTCAGTAGACGACTTTTTGGGAAAGTGTTGGAGAGATAGTTCAAGTGTTGACCGAGCGGTATCCCGATGTCCTCCAGGAACAGAAAATGAGCATTGGTCGCCGAGTCTCCAAAAATTCCGTATAACTGGGGTAGAATAGCGGCATCCGACGTTGTTGAGATCCGGAGACGATGTTGATATTCAATCTCCAACTGCTTCCCAGCAGAGACGCCAACCGCCATTTGTACAACTAGCGGTGTCCATCCCCACTCGAGTCCACCTCCATGCCCCCACACGTGTGCCTCTGCCTCGGGTGGATGGTCCAACTCTGTTCGATATGGATCCCCGCGGAAATAAATACCTGGGCTTATATCGCCGAGAATAAACCCTCCTTCCTCGTTCCTTCCCTCATTCGTCGACGCAAACGGGGTATGCCCGATATCACGGGCTAACGCATGCGAGTTATTGTTGAGGTCGAGGACGCGATCAATATCGGGCTGAGGTGGTTGTTCCCGCCTTGCCAGATATTTGAGTAAGACGGGAGTCTTCACCCACAGTGCCTTTACCGTCTTCGTTTCGAGAAGCTGCTGGGCCAGATAATCAGCCTATGAAGAGAGCATTAGTTGTTATTTCGTCAATTATATGACTGGTAACTTCACCGTCACGAAAGTGGTAAGGTGTCTGGACAAGGCCTAACATCGGGTGTCAGTCATACGATGCATATTGGAGCATGGAAGGCATACATTGGTTGGTACTTGGACACCAATCTGTGCGGCGTTACGCCATAGATTAGCTCGCCAAACCAAATCCAGAGTTGCAATAATATTGAGGCCAATGCGAACCCTCATGTGCGAAGGCAGCGTTCGATCATACGGGTCCCTTGAGACATCGTGGCATGGCGATGTAAAAAGTATCTGTAGATGTCGGTGCCGCATGCAGATCATTTCGTACTGGCCATCGCCTATGATTGCAAATGTGCCGTTTATGGATACGAGCTTTGTCCAAACCTAGAGGTGACCGGCTAAGAAACAAGAGGGAATTGCTGCGCGAAATGGCTATACCTTCTTCAAAACTTGTCGGGCAAGCAACATCTTCTGGTGGTTGGGTCTACCGTTAGGTTTCGCAACATCTGACTTGATCTGGCTAACGATATCTTTAACGATAGTTGAGTCCGGGCCTGCTGTGCGCGAGGAACGGGGAAAGTCGCCGTGAGTATCAAAGTACTCTCTACAGAAGGGTGTTTGACACGTATTCTCCTTCGGTGAACAGTGAGTCCATGAAAAATCCTCGTGAGTCGAACCGATACGCTCGAACGACTTGGCGGTTCCTTTCAGGAACTCGGGCTCCGTAAAATAGTACAGGACGAACGGCGTCAAGCCGAACTCCTCAGCTGCCAACAGGCTTTGAGAGAGGTCCAGACCCGCCGGGATGACCATACGGTCGAGTGAAAGATAGGACTGCACCGACTCATCGCGGTATTCAGAGGAAGGGTCACTTTGCCAGACCAGGTATGGCTTTTTCTCCCAGGCCGACACCGATGAATTCAGCAAGGCAGAAGCGGCAGCAGCAGCTATTACCTCGCGCGGTGTACAAAACGCCTGAACATCGCGTCTGTCTGCTACGCTGTTCTTCTCAGGGTCCGAAAGGAACTCGCGCATTCTTGAGCCGCAGAGATGCGTTCGGGCTAGGTCTGGAAGACGTATGTTGTCCGTTCGAGCAGCGTCACACATCATGCCAGAGTATTTGGCAAGTCCCGGCAGTTGGACAACATATCTGAGGAGGAGATCTTCGGCGAGATGAAGCTCGGAGAGTTCGAGTACGTCCGCCGGTTCGACCAACTGTTCGACCGCTGGGGGAAGGGAAATAGATTGTGAATGGAGAAATGTATTTCCGCCAATCGAATACGTTCCGACTGTGGGGGCGGTAGGAGGGGGAGCGGTGACTGCTGTCTGCGCTTGGCTTATCGCGACAGTGCCGGTAGTACTATTACCAGACTTCTTGCAACGAGGAAGCTGCCATGCAAGAAGTTGGTCGAGCTCGCTCCTTTAGGGAAAAAATGCGATGATCTTGAGTGAACGTCAAGCTCGAGAAACGAAAGAACGTACTCTGAAGTAGCTTCTGTCATTTCTTCGCCGGTGCAGGTGCAACAATGGACCAGTTACCAATGTGCGGAAGGTAAGTACGAGGCGGTCAACACTGGGTGCATATATGTAATCAGAGCGCCTGGTACTTATTTGTTTGCATGCATTGTTCCGTAAGTGGCACAATAAGACAAAAGCGAGGTCTTTCCAACAGGCATGCTAACACGCCGCCAAGGTTTGCTAAATCATTCACCCTCGCGACACCTTGTCTCCGCATTCGTCCAAGCAGTTCCAAGGGTTTGTATCCTCTCACGAATGCGTTGATAGGATCATGAACAAACCTGCGCATGAGAATGAGGACCCACAAAGGCGTGAGAATGTGTGTCCACTTCCTAGTATTTCTCGGCCATTTGTAGATACTTATGGACCTGGCTAGTGGCAGCACAACCGTACTTCAGAGTATCGTCCGCGGAGGGTCTTCCTTATCAGAAGAGATGACAATAGTAATGTCCTGCTCATGTTCGCCACCAAACCGACGGCGTGCTATGACAAGAACGGCGAGGGCTGTCCTTGATCTGAAAACAATAAGAAACCTTCAAAATGGAAACGGAACAATAGAATCACGGCGTGTTGATCTGGCACAGGAAGCTGACAATAACGGATGAACTTAGCAACAAGCGACCTACCTTCATCCAAATTCTACATGGTCACCGCATCAAGTTGAACAACAATACGTGTACTTAAAGCTGAGATTCGGCGGAGGATAGACCTGCATCTTCCTGTCATTGCATTCGCGTGAGTCTTCATCGCACGAACAGAGCTGTGCTGACTTTATCAATCTTTTCACCTTCAAGTATCACTACAGAGCAATGACCAACGCACCGGGCACACACATCGGCATGATTGCATCGGAGCACACCACTTCTGCTACACCAACAGCCAGCGGTCCCAGCCAGTACTGGCATGACGGAGGCTTCACGGAGCCCGGGGGCCTAGCTTTCGTACCTCACACGTATTCCTTTGGTGACAGCAGTCCATCGTTCTTTCCCAACGTGGATAGTATGGTGGAGGGATCGCGCCTACAGGGATCCAGCAGCGCGACAGTCCCGAGAACTGAGCACCATCAACGAGGACGCACTGCGGCTGAGTTTGACTATGGTGCTGCCCTCCGAGATGTAATGCTTCGTCGAGAAGAAGAGGAGAAGTCACAATTAGGGAGAGACTCGGAGTTGCATAGGCAGGCACCTAGTGCGATCCCATTCCCAAGCTTGGATGCGGACGGGTACTATCGAGATGTCGATCATCGTGAAAAGGAGAGA
The DNA here is from genome assembly GCA_015501595.1 of Hymenopellis radicata. Taxonomy (NCBI): domain Eukaryota; kingdom Fungi; phylum Basidiomycota; class Agaricomycetes; order Agaricales; family Physalacriaceae; genus Hymenopellis; species Hymenopellis radicata. The sequence continues at coordinate 136,549 of JADNRX010000087.1, forward strand.
CAACGAGTGCGAAGTATGGGTGCCTCCAGTCAGAGAGGCACTCGGAAGGAGTCTGGACGAAGGGATAGTGCGCGTCGCGAAGGACTGAGGGCAACGAAAGATACGGTGTGTTGTCTCTCGTGTGTACATAAGACGATGCTGAGAAACATGACTAGGAGAGTCTGGATCAGATGAAAAACTCGGCCCTTGGACTTTATCGTGCTATCCGCTACAAGCTCCAGGTCGGCTTGAGTCGGGAAGACGTCGATGATGAAGAGGATCCAAAGTGGTTGTCCCAGTTATTGGCTCAGATGAAGGATGCAGCAGATAGTTCAGAGGCAAAAAGTACGCGAGGAGGCGGTCGAGCAAAGAAAGCAGCGGCATGAATGAGGAAGGAAATGTCTGTAGTTTCAAATGGGACGTTGCTTTGTATGCAGCATATCGGTTCGATATGATGTTCCCACGAAAATAAATACCTGGCTTAACCGTTTAAACGCCCTAGCTTCCCTACATCCTTCTTTCCACAGGGAGTACCAGAGCACACGCGAGTTGAAGACCTCGACAGTGGCCTCGCAGCAAGCCCTGGGAAACTCCCCTAGGACTCCGGCGATTTTGGCGGATTTGAGGGCCCCAAAAACGGGATTTTGGCGGCGAAAAGTCGCGGATTCGACGCCAAAATGGAGGAAATGCCGGCGGATTTGGCGGATTTCACAGACCCAAAGGCGGTTGTGAGTAAATCTGTACACCGGGGTGAAAATTTTGACCGGAACCGCTTACTACTCTCAGAAAGCGCGGAAATGACTGTTGTGGAGGACCGCGGACGTAAGGAGCTTTGGCGAAGCAGAGGACCAAAAAGAAGCCAAGAAACGCGATCTGAAGACGTGACAGGTGGACACGTGCCGTGACATCCTCGGCGATTTTTGGCGGATTTGAGGCTCAAACCCTCCAAAATCTTGCGGATTTCAGGCCCATTTCAGACCTTTGGTCCGCCGGAGTCATAGGGGAGTTTCCCGGGGCCTCTCGCAGCACGAGTCCGTGCGCTTGTACTGTAAGGGGGAAGCCTCTTATCTACTATACGGGGTTAACTAATCCTATTTGATCAGTAGGCGTAGCTAGCTCTTTACCCTTTTACCATCATGTCGTAGTATTGTACTCGAAATCTACTCGATTCCAGTCCTCTCGTGCGACTAAAGGGCCACACCTCTTACATTTTTTGGACTCTTCGAGAGATTCTCGGAGTACAGTGGCGACTATGCCACAAACCAGTTTTGAGCGGATCGCGGCCGACGACTCGGTTGACCAACAATGGAGCGACTCGACAAGCCATCCGTGATTCAGGCCTCTTTTCGAGTGCCTTGAAGACTTTGACCCATTCCCGAGACCAGGAGCGCGGATTACCGCCTACAATCCCGTCTTGAGACCCGTTGCCGTGCAGCGCTGACCCCACTATCCGAGCCACGACGACATTGTCTCCATTCCCCGATTATCAGCCAGTCCAATGGCTCCATTGCGACCGATACCGCTATTCAGCGATGCCGCCCTCTATCCTGGGCGATGCCATACCATCAACGATACGATACCGCTATTCAGCGATGCCACAGTTGTGATGCCGCATTGCGCGATGACCCGTTATTGACGCTCATGACGAGCAGTACGCTGGACCTTCGAGCTCATGCGTTTGTGACGCATTCGACCCCCATCCCATTGTAGCAGCGCCGTTGCTATGTGGCGCGAGTCCGACTCCTTCCTATCCCGAGTCCATGCGGACACCCGGCAGAGATATGATATCATCCACATGGATACTTCGTGATTGACCATACTTATTGTTGAAGGAGACTTTTTCTGGGACTTTTATACTTACCTTTTGTCTCTAGTAGATTCCCGGGAGGAATCTAGTGGGGGGTGTGTAAGGGGGAAGCCTCTTATCTACTATACGGGGTTAACTAATCCTATTTGATCAGTAGGCGTAGCTAGCTCTTTACCCTTTTACCATCATGTCGTAGTATTGTACTCGAAATCTACTCGATTCCAGTCCTCTCGTGCGACTAAAGGGCCACATCTCTTACATGTACCCAACGATTGGCCCTCCGCCAATCCATGCGCCGCCGAAGTTCTGGACATCACTTGTCAATATATTGAGCACTACAAGAAACAGGAGAACATCGCGATATGGGAGCGAGAGATAGTAAATACCTGGGCTTAAACCCTCATTCATCGACGCAAGCAGGGGATGCCCGATATCGCGGGCTAACTCATGCGAGCAGTGATCGTTGAGGTCGAAGAAGAAGAAGAATGACATCCCAGTGATTGGCACTTCAATCACCGAGTTCTGCACCACATGTGTGCCCAGTCACATGTTGCAGAGCACCACGGCTGTTGACGGTTTGAACGCCACTTGCGAACTTTCTCGCGCCTGGTGGGTTTCGAACACTGGCCCTGTCACGGAAGCCAGCATCCGTCTACGGGCAACCATGGCGCCACGCCCCGAAGAGCACGACGCTAGGCACCTCAGGAGCTCAAATAGTATAGAACACAAACAGTATCAAGAGCACAATCTGTAGTACCATCACGCAGAGCCTGAGACCCCAAACGATCACGAATGGTACTACCACACCTGTACATAGATCCCCCAAAAAAGCCCACAATCAGACACCCACACCTTCACCACCAACATTATCCTCATCCTCCACCTCGTCCTGCAGATCCGGGAAAGCGGCAAACAGCTCCTCCGACGGGATGAACATTGGTGCTGTTGCAAACACGTCGAAGACCTGGAACACCAAGCGCGCCAGCCGTGTCTGCAAGCCAGCACTGGCAATGAGAACCATCAATGTATCCTCATCCTCCCCGTGATACCCGCCCGCGCCAGACGCCCTTGTGCGAAGTGCGAACATCCTCCCAGAAACCACGGCGTAGCTCCACCAAGGCCGCATTCTCCTTGCACTCGAGAATCGCATGAGCCTCCGTCTCCACAGAAACGACACAAACGCCATTCTCGCGGTATATTCTTCCGCCTCTGTCCATCGACGCAAAGCCTCCACCGCGAGGTCGTGGTCCGAGCAGATCAGACGTGTCAGCGCAACGCGATGCTCTGGCGTTCAAGGAAGCACTCAGTATCGGGCTGAGGCAGTTCAAGTTCGGGCCTTGCAGCATAATTTAGCAAGACGGGAGTCTTCACCCACGGTGATGTACCTTGTTCGTTTCGAGAAGCCAGATAATCAGCCTATAAAGAGAGTATTAGTTGCTATCTCGTCAATGGTGTATGACTAGTCACCATGAAAGTAGGAAGGTGTCTCGTCAAGGTCGGGTGTCAGTCATACAGTGCATATTGGAGATCGAGTCTTCCTAACTTCTGACAGATGTTGAGGTGGGTGCCTCTTGCCAAAGGTGCTTCTTCTCACTTTTGATAATCTAAAAGCTATTTCTTCAATCATATCTGAGAAGAGTCAAGATCTGCGCCCATTTCAAAAGAATCAAAACATACACGGCAAGTTCTCAATCAGCCCCATCCAAGCATACATTTAGTATTCTATACAACTCGACTTCTATAGACCAAGACATACGCGGCGGAATCCTCGCCACCGCCATCAAGAGTACCCAGCTTTTCCTTGGGGAACACGGACACCTTGTCGTCGTCAAACTTGTACCAATCCTCGTCTGCCTCGAGAGTATCCAGTATCTTGGTGTCCACCTTTGTTTTGGCTGTAAGAATAGGTCAGCAACAAGTAAGTGACCAACGAACGAGACCTTACGATCAAGGTATGTAGGATCATGGAACGCGCTCTTCTTTGCAAACCCAATGTAATGCCCCGAGTCCGCCGCGGCACCCTTATGGGTGACAATAGCGACCAGGTCATAGAGCCCGCTCCAACTGGCACCAATGTCTGCCTTGACGACAGGATCCACAAGCCCCTCGATTTCTGCGCGCTCCTTTGCGCGTATCACATCCTCCGGCTCACCCTGATCATCGACATCCATGGCTGCAGTATCGCCACCGCCAACTAGTCCGCGCTTCCTCAAACGTATTTTGCGGCGTTCGGCACGACCCTTGTCAATCTCAACTAGGCGTCGGTTGACGGGCATAAGACGTGCCTTGAGCTCGTCCGAGGTGATTTCGAGGGCGTCGTAGGTGGTTGGGAACTTTACTTTGCGCATAATCTTTGCCTTGCGACCAACGTCGGCGCGCCAGGCAAAGCGAACCATGTGGACGGTAAGGAAGGACGGCAAGCGGGTCACGCGTGTAGTCTGTACGTAGGATGCTTCATGACCGAGGGCGGGAGAACGCTTAGTAAGGGTGGTCTGCAGTGAGTTGGCGATGCCGGTGGCCATGTAGTTGGTGGTGATGGATATGTGGCATTCGAGCTTGAGGACCTTTTCAGTGGAGAAGGTGGGTGGCTCGAGAGAGGCGTCGCCTTCGAGCTTGGTCTCGCGCGAGATTTCACCCATCATCCACTGCTCGACAAACTTTTTGTTGGCGTCGGATGCGTCGGTGACGGGCCGCAGACAGTTGACGATTTGGGAGTAGGCTTCCTCTGCGTCCTGCTGTGCGTAACCCAATCCTCCGCGGCTCTGCTCAGCGAACTGGGGTAAAGCCTGCCTCAGGGCTTGGAGAAAGGTGAGTGGTGTAATCGAGTCCGTTGTCTTGAGCATCGACGAGTACAAATCGCGCAGTTGGGGTATCAGAGATCCGGAAGCCGAGGTGGTATTGAGCGCTTCCTGCATGGGTGGGATGACTCGGAGTGCCTGGATCGTCGCGTTCATGTAACAAGTGTTTCCTAGGCTATTGGATGGTGAGCTCAACGTTCATGACAGCGGCTAGACCGTACTTTTTCAGACCCGAGGGTATTGCCAGTGCTTCTGCGAGCTCCTGATCCTCCATATCTAGTGTTGGTCAGCGTCGCCACAATCGTACTCGCTCCCTACCGCGCACCTTCGAGGAACGTCACGGGTTTTTCTGGCGGCTTGGGCAGCTCTCCCGCAGCACCGATGACCATGAACGTCTGTCCCGGCTTGGGCCCGATTTTCTTCCAATCCGAGTCGTCCTAGCCACCGCCATCAGTAATAGATCTGCGTGCTCGTCGTCTGGACTTACTTTAAGGACGCCGCCCTTTACCATGATCTTCATACGTTCAACTGGAACACCTGTAACTTGATAGACAGCATCTTTGAAGGCGCTCGGAGGTTGCTCGACGTCGAGAACGACGGCGAGCGTCTTGCCAGCATGCTTGATGTTCACGTCCATGACGCGTCCTGTGACTGTGACGTCACGCCACCTGCTTTTTGAAAGGAGCAAAGTGATGACATCACACATACGTGTTTTGCCTTTCAACTACCATGACCATCTATTACTCCCTCACCTTTCTCCTGCTCGCCGCGGAAATGGTCACCTTTTGTGTCCTGGTCGCCCCACTCCCCCATAAAGTCAAGAAGGGCCTATTCAATTTCCTTTCCACCTCCACCATCGTCGCCAAAATCGCATACGGTCTCAAAATCTCTTTCATATTTGTCGCCATTCTCTTCTTCGACGCGCTTCAGCGTATGTTTAGAGTGACCGCAGAGGCAGAGCTGGCAAAGTCGGGCCAACAAGGCGTGTCTGACGTCCGCACCGAGACTAATCTCGCCGCGCGCAAGTTCTAGTACGTGTTCGTTTCAGCATCCGCAGTAAATACGTGTTGATTTGCCCTAGCTCGCAGCGGAACACTTACCTCACGGGCTTTACGCTCTTCCTGTCCCTCGTCCTAACTCGCACATTCTCCATCATCCTCACTCTTATTCAGGCAGAGGAGGAGTTGATCGCCAAGAAGGGTTCGGCTAGTTCCGTAAGTTGAATTTCGGCTTTGCCGTTTCGACCGCTCATTTTGTTGTAGTCGAAAGAGCTTGAGTCGGCACAGAAGGAGCTTGCTGCGAGCAAGCGAGACCTCGAGGCGTTGCGCTCCCAGGCGAAATCTCAGGCCGAAGAATATGACCGCCTCGCCGATAGATATAACAAGGCCACTGGAGAGACTGCGAAACGTGGAAAGTCGGATTAATTGGCAACGACTATGGTAGAACTCGGATTAGGAACGTGTTTGTATATTGAACCCATTCACATTTGTAAAGCAATGGTGCATTTTCTTTAAACTCATCCATGCAAGTTTGCGTCACACTTTCTTATCATCAGCACTCATAGTGTTGCATCTTCTTTCCTCGCCCGCCTGGAAGATTTTGGGTAACGATTTTTAGCAACGGCGATAGCAGCGACTCTACCAACTTGAACCTTGTACGTTCTCAAAATGTTTTATCTTTATATCACTCACTAAAGTGATCTCTCCAGGACAATACCTTCCTCCGTTTAATGTCCCGCCCCACACACATTCACATCGCCGCTCACCATTAGAGACTGCGTCCGCCCGTCGCAACTCTTACTGAGTGGTGGCGTTGTCAACTCGAGCAGTGGCGAAATAAGTGGAGCCGCGCCCAGCGGAAGCATAAGGGCTCCATCCGACGCTTCCAAAGAGTACTGATTCGGATTACTAGGTGTGTCAACTATGTAAAGTGAGCGTCCTTGTCCGTCACTTCTAAACACCTCTATCTCAGCCCCTTAAACTTGGCTTCACTTTAGAGCAACATGGTTCCGATGTTCGATCGTAAACTTGAGTTGATTCCATCAATGAGCATGACTTTCTCTCCTCATAGTTGGAGTTTATGATGCATCGCTCCGGGTCCGGTACAAGGGAATGTCCCTCGCTTCCTACCACGGGACGCTGACGTCTTGCAGTTTAAGGGTCTTGTTTTGTCCCCAAGTTGGCATCTCGCTGGCGTCATATACTACAAACATTATACAACCATTCATACAGACGTGTCCTTGATCCTTGCCTTCTTCTCGTCGCCTTTCTCTTCCGCATTGTCATCGGCCTCGCGCCCTCGCTTGGTGCCCACATGCTCTTTCAGTTCTGCCTCGTTATGCGAATCCGCATCTTTCAGTTGCTCCCCTTGACCCTCTCTAGCTCCCTCGCCAAACTCTCTTTGTCCTTTGACAACTCCTCGCACTTCTCTTCCAAGGACTCCGCATGCGCACGCAAAGCGGCTATCTCTCGCTCCCATGTTGCAATATTCTTCCGTTCGTTCTTCTTTTGGTGCTTGATATATTGACAAGTGATGTCTAGAACTTCGGCGGCGCATGGATTGGCGGAGCTCCAATCGTTGGGTACGAGCGCCCGGAGGGCGGCGAGGCCACTGTCGAGGTCTTCAATGCGCTTGTGCTCTGGTTCTCCCTGCGGATGTAAGGACGCGACCATAGAAAAGGTGAGCATACGAACATCCTCTTCCAACTGCCATGGTCCCCATTCTTCAAGATCGATGAGGTCGATATCTGACTCTGTCAGAGCAAGGCTGCAAGTCGAACTTGGTGAGAGCGGTAGTAAGTCGTCCATGATTGTTAGAAGAAGAGAATGAAGAGATCAGGTGATAGAAACGAAAGGTTTAAATATTGAGCAATGGGCCAGTTACTGCGGGTAGAACAATCCACATCGCGGGGCTTTGACCTTGAATACGATCACGAGGTTGAACGCGTTTGTCCACCACGCACCAGAACCTGGGGGACAAGATTGAACCTGTTAAGGAGGACGCGAGGTACGCTGACTTGCACGGCAGATGAATATATGAACACCGATAAATAAATATCTATTTCTTTCGATGTGATAATCATTCGCTATGTGGCGCAAAATATTATTATAGTCCTTGATACACGACTTGTACCAGGTGAATCCTGGGTGAGAAGTACAGAACCAGAGACTTGGAAGCCGTCTTCTGTGCGCTAAGCGGGTGATAGTAGTGTCGTGCGTGGAGACTGTTCGGTTGAGAGTTACTAATACCATTGCAATCTACACGTCCGGGTTATCGTTCACGAGATCGCCAATGTTCGCAGGCATTCCATCTTTCCCGATGACTTGACCATTCTCAACATGCTTCCCCTTGAGCAGTTTTTCCAACCGCTCCCATTCCACTGGGAAGTCCTTTTCCTGCGCATCAATGTTTGACCTGTCAAAGTCGATAATGGAAATGCCAGTGCCCGCATCATCGACCAAGATGTTCCACGTTCTCAGATCGCGATGTAGAACGCCCGCGGCATGAATGGAGGACATCGCAGCTCGTATAAGAGTTCTGTGAAGCGGTTAGGGCTTGGGTCTCTCGATGAGATTAGGCTCCATACTTTTCATCCGCCGTGAGTTTAGCTCGGCGCCCACCGAGTGAGCGGCCATCGTTGCTCAATATCAGTGCACCAGCGCTGCGTTGAACATCCTGATAAAAGCCAAATACCCGTGGAATACACTTCACGTTGGCGTTCTTCAAGTGAGCGTAAACAGAGTACTCGTGTCGTAAGCGGCATAGGCGTCTGAAAGTCGTCGCTAGCTTCACGACTATCGGTCCATGCTTGACATTGGAAATGGTGGCCCCGAATACATCACCCGTTGCACCTGTCCCGAGCCGAGAGTTCAGGACCAACGTAAGATAACTAGCGGGAGGGTATGCTGCGCTTCGCCTTTGCTCGGGTTGAAGAAGAATTGAAGGAGAAGGCGAATTATATATCCCGAATCGAATGTATATGGCGATCGCAACGTGTCGAGAGAACGAGGTTTCGAGGTTCTGCAGACTGATTAGTGAAACAGTCTCCAGACAAAACGACAAAGAGAACATTCATCTGTGTAACCGTGCCTGAAGAAAGACCAACAACCTTCATGGGTGAGGTCAGTTAACAGAAAGGTTGGAAAGTCAAAAGCCGGCGGACCTTATCATGGTCTACTGATTGAGTTATTCTTCCACCGGACGACTGAGGGGCATTACTCGATGCAGGACTAATCTGAGGCTTCGTCTCACCTTTCGACGGCTCGTGGTTGTTTCCCCTTGCCGTTTCGACGTGCCAATCTTCGCGTAAAATCCCTACCAATCGTCAGGACTTGATGAAGAGAATAATCTACTGCATACCTTGCTACCGAGTTCTCCTCGCGCCGTGGCCTTTCGTTTTTTGTTGGGACTTTCTTCGGTATCTGGAGCTGCACGCTTCAGACCGGCAGTGGGTACAGAAACGGGTTGTGACGCTAGACGGATCTGATAGCGTTCCATCACATCCTGCGCGATAGCAATATGCATACCAGCCCAAATCTTCCCATACGCGGGGTTCTTTGCATGACACACGTCGAGTAAGTCCGACAAGATCAGTGTTTCAATGCGTCTCGCGATGACGAATTCCGATACGTAGGTAGTTCCCGCAGTCGAACACAATGACAGAGGCGTCAGCTCTTACTGCGATTGCCCACGCCAGCACCAATTTTAACGCAAGTACAAGTTGAGCAGAAATGAACTCACCCTTTGAATATATTGAGCGGGGTTATCATGCCAGTTTTCCATCCCGATAGACATGACACAACCAGGTGAGCAGTAATCCACGACGGGAGAATCGGTACGGGAACTACGTCGGATGTGGCCATCCCGACGCGGGACGGGATCGAGCTTGGGAAGAGTCCATAACGGGTGAGGGTTATCAGGAGGTTGTGGCACCTTCGGGGCTGGAGACGGATTGACTGTTGTCGAATTAGATGTCCAAGGGAATTCCTTCATCTCTGCCACACGCTCCATCTTCCGAAGCAGTTCATGCGCAGCTGGACAGAAGAACATGGCAGTAGCACAGTGAGGATACTGCTTTCCAATATCCAACATTTTAGGGCGCATTTCTGGATGAAACTTCTGTAAGAAGCGAGGCTCCCTCACCCTATAGTTGGCGAAGCGAAGAAAGACATGTTCAACAAGGAAAGAGTTTGACGAGTTGTGGTCACAGGTATCCAGTTCAGACTGTCCCCAAAAGAGTGCCGAGAAGATTTGTGGCTGCTCGGGGTGTACATATATGCTAGACGCGAGTTGCGAGCCCACAGAACCGGCCCCCATTTGGTGTGTCATAGCTATAGGCTCCGCCGTGTTTACATCGACCGGGCTCCGATACCAGTCCTGCGGACGTCCAAAAAAGTCATCTGGTATCAAGTGATGATTATAGAATCCGCCAAGTTTCGCATCGACAACGTGTGCTAGCGCTGTCAGCAGAGGAGGATGTAACACGACGCGCCTCAGGACGAGATTCTCGTCAATGTGCGTGTCGAGAAAGTTGCCCGGGGGATACTTGGGTCTGGGAGACGCCACATCATCGCGTCCGTAATGCGGTGGTTTGAGGTCCATGAACCTCGCTTCACGTGTCCGAGTGGTCATGGTACGGGTGAGAGTCAAGTGAGAGCCACAAAATGACGCGTCCTTCCCGGGTGGTGGCATTTTCTCACGCATGGAAGAGTTGGAGGCTCCGGCTATTCATCTGAGAGGACATTTCACATTTAGTAAACAGACCTGTACCATATAAGTGTCAAGGACAGTGAGTCCCACCACCACAGACGGCAGCACTTTCGCGCTTGTCCTGCGGCGCCTGACTGATATTGTGCCCACACCATGAAAATCCAGAGGGCTTACAGTAGAACCCTGGGATTTGGGCGAAATCGGAGCCAGAAGCAAAAGACGCAGACTCAGAGTCAAGCAAAGCACAGATCTACAGAATGTCATGATCAGAGGAATTGAAACAAGTCGGGATGAATGTTTAAAACCATGAAAAACACCCATTTCGAGGCCCAGCTGCATCCCGACTCTTACGGCGGTGCTTTATTGACGAGATGCTTCAAACCGCGCTTCGCGCAGCCATGGGCAGTTGCCTTTCCCTTCGTACCGTACCCCCGCCGCGCATTTTCGATCTCTGCGGTATGACAACTCCATCGTTCCTCCCTAACCATCAGACTGCGACAATCCTATAGACGACGTCAGCTCCGACAACTCCTGGTTTTTGTCGTATAACTGCTTCCGCCGTTTCTGCAAATCGTTCACCAATAAACACGAGTCCTTCTTACCCCCATCATGACAATTGATTCCGCCTGACAACGTTGTCCCAGGAGTTGTCAAGAGTTGAAGAGGATAACCTGAATGAATACCAACATGCCTGTTTCTTCTCTTGTTCCCGTTTTAGTCCTAGAAACACCGAATGATTCAAGGAACCGGCGGACGAGTCCTTGTTCTAAAGGATCTGAACTGGAAGCCATTTCGGAGTTGTAATCTACCTCTGCCAGAGACTCGGATAGGAAGACATGACATCGTGGGCAGACATGTTGGTCGACAGATGCCAGTTATTCAGCTGCAGTCAGGTGATACAGATGAAAGAAAGAAAGAGCGGTCTTAGAAATAGACCAGTCTTCGCTTGGTAGTAGCGCGATAAGCAGCGGTTCGTTCAATAGGCCAAGAAGACTCGGAAGGCATTGTTTGCTTCGCGCCGAATCCAATCTGTCAGCGCCACTATCGCTTGCGAGATAGAAGTCCGCCACAATGGAACACCGTGGTGATACTAGCCCACGTTTGTACATCCCGGAGGTTTTGGTGTAGCTGAGCAAAAAGATCCTCATGATCATCTCCAAGCTGAGTAGAAGCGCAAGCTGAGCCTAGACTGCTGAAGACAAAAGGCCAACGATTAGAGCGTCGGCGGCAAAGGGCCTTGGGGAAAGATCGCAGTCAATAAGATCAGCGTGGTTGTCGTTCCGGACAGTGAGTAGGCTAACCTTCGGCTGACTCGGATGGCGCAATTAAATGGACCTGCCGGAGTCAGTTCCTTGAGAACGGCCCCAATTACATTCTCAACAGTGATGGTGACCTGAAATAACACATTGCTCTTCCACGCACACATTTGAACACACAATCCTTTCCATCTGAACAGGAGATAGTGAGCGCAGTTGTCATGGCTAGCCAGGCCGAGAAAACCGAGTACCTCGAGCTCGTGGCTCTCGCGTGGTCGCGAGGTTCCTTGATCTCTTGTGGAGTACTCAACAATCATAACGGCTAGGGAGTAAAGTTCCACGTTCTTGGACGAGAATGACCGTCTTCTTCAACCACAGGTACAGGGCTTGGGTGCCGTGGAATCGCGGTGGGCATCCCGGTATATCTCAGTCTCGACTTACGTGTTCCGAAATGGCTCCGTCTGGCTCCGCTGCTGTGAGTGTCATTATTTCCCGGTTCTATGATGTCTAGGCTTTATAAATGGTCGCAGCACGCCGCTCTATAAAGCTTTGATATTTGTGGATTCTGTCAGACCTCTCGTCTCTGACGTGCACGCTCGTTCCTTGTTTCGTCTCGGCTTTGTCCGGTGCCTATCACCTACTGTTGTTGGTTGATCCTCGGCCCTGAGCATCCACTGTCCTTGAGTATCTCGCGTTTCTTTCATCCCATCATACACTACCAAAACGCCAAAACTTTAATATCCAGTCTCTTCCCTCAACTGACTCCCCCAGTGGGAGACGTGCGTACTCTTGTCGCGTTGCTTATCATGCGAAGCTGATGGTCCGAAGGTTATGCTTAACGTGCATGGAATTGTCACTTGAGGCTTATCGGGACATAGTCAAGTATGTCGGAAGCCGCTCTGACCTCGCCACATTGTGCAGGGTCTCCAAAGCGTTCCGTAACGTGGCAGAACGCGCTCTGTACAACACCGTGTACATGCACGACGTGGTCATCACTATGCTCTTGTGTACGACGCTCTCAACGCAGCGCCGCGTGGCGGAGTATGTGGATGCATTCACGATCCATATTTCCGAGCCCTCTGATTCCGACGACAATGGCGACGACGAGCAGTCTGACGAAGACCTTCCGGAAGGGTTCCTGGACACACTCTCATCCGCACTACGCAATCTCTTACGACTTCGCTATCTCAATCTTTGCATCGGTCCCGGCATCCCCGCCCCCAGCGCCTGGATTCTGCAAGGCTGCACCTTCCAGCTTCGTAGTTTCCACTGCGAGTTTGACTGGGATTCCCACCTCGTCTCCTTCCTTAATTCCCAGCGTGATCTTTATGATCTCTACATTCTAGACTACAACGACTCTAACACTGTCACCCCGACGACGGACGTACCCACACCCATTTCCTCTGGTCTCGTACCCGAAGCTTGTCGCAAACTTTCCATATTGGAATGCACCTTTACCGAGGCGGCCGCTGCCCTGGTTCCAGGCCGACCTGTGAAACGCTTGAAAACGTGTTTTTCGCGTTCTGATATCGCTGAAAAGCGGCAGGAGCTGTCGCGGCTGGTTTCAGGCATCACCCAGTCCACGGGCAGATTACGCTCTCTGGATATCGCTGATTCGGTATACGAGGCATCCTTCACTCTCGAAATCTTGACGGATCTGGCTAGCGCAGTGAGCAGACTGCGATACTTGGGCAGCTTCGCGCTACCAGTTCCAGGCGATGAGGTGCGTAGCGTTCAATATTGACGTATCCTTGCTAATCAGTGACGCAGAGACTGCGCCTCTATGGATTGCTAATGAAGTTCCCTCGGCTTCAATGCATTGAATTAGAGGTATCGGCGTGGGTTCCGCTTCCAGAGACCTTTCCTGCATTGCGCGCCCTCAGCGCCGAACTCAGGATCTACTGCCCGCATATCGTCAAGGTCGTGTTCGTTCACAACTTTGAGCGGACGTTAATCGTGTATTCCAACGCTGTGTATCGTACCGACGAAGAAGCGAGCGCGGAATTGCTTTGGAGAGATTATTGACTTTCTTCGGAGCTTTCAGTGAGTCGTCGGCCCACAACAAGTTTCTTAATATGTGCTAATTTGGCAATCTCGTAGCACTCATACATTCATCACGAGATGTTTCGACGTATACCCTTCTAATTTATTATTCCCTATTGTAGCCTTCGCTGTAACATAGGTATCATTTATCCCACTAAAGCAAAGCACCTCCATGTAGCCTACAATTCTCTTCGCACTCCTTTCACCCGGATATCCATGGCATACGATACCCACGCTCATTGCATGTATCTTTAGTTCTTATATAACTTTCACTATATTTCGAGACGCATCGTGTTTGCCGTGCTTGTCAAACAATCGCTTCGCTGTGGACTCGGCACAAAGTTGAACTCGAAGATCTCCCAACAGTTTGTATCAAGTGATCATGACTGAACCTACTGTGAGGCTACGATTTCGGATAGCCGGACAGTATATTACTCGGAAGGACCAGCGTTTCAAGTATCCACTACTGTGCATGTTATTCATTGTTGCACATTTTTAAACTTCCAGTAGAAGACACGGCTCCGAAACTCTACTGGATATTAATTACCACCTGGAGTTCGAAACCTCCCGAGGCGTGGCATCAACGCACCTCTTCGTCTTCGAAAATATAGTCTTCATCATCACTTGATTCTGATACTCGTGTCCGAATCCTCCTCATCGTCCGAATCACTAGTAACTAGAGACGCATCCCTTATTGCTTCATCCGACACCTCAACGACTTTTACGGATTCAGGGAGAGGTTCGTCTGGCATCCTAAAAACCTTGCAATAATCCACGTTCTCCACACCTCTATGAAGTTCCGTGCCTATATCGAGAACAGTGCGTTCTGGAATTGGTGACTGAGATACTCACGTCCCAAGTTCTATATCGGCCCATCCGTCCAAGGATTCGCAAAGAAGATCACGACAACGAACACATTCATACCGGATCGAATGGTAGTTTTCGTCCACGATCCTCCAGTGCCTCGGGAGATCGTCGAATCCATCTATCGCATAGAGCCACTTATGAACCTTCTTATGGTCAAAGTAGTGGCGTTCCAACGAGTGCCGGGCCTGTAAACGAAGGAGATCATTTATGGCGGAAACGTTTCGGCGAAAACATGCAATACCCCTCCAGTCTAAAAGCCATCTCTCCTTGGAGCCATCCACACATTTCTGACAACTAAAGAGTATACCATTGGCGTCCATGTCAGCAACCGTTGCACTATCAGTGAACTGCGTCCCTGTCTTTTGGTCGGAGCCACTCACGCACCGTTGTGCCACCATGATACCAACTTCTGGATGGGCCAGGAAGTGGGGTGATGATGCCGTATGTTTGACAGTAATGTCCGTGAAGCAAGGGAGTAGGACTGAGTGGAATCTACCGTTGAAACAAAGTCAAGTCCTGGAGGCGATTATAACAGTGCTGCGTACTTCTTGCTGGTAGCCGAACAGGGCGGAGCATCGCTACACCTTCTACACAAGAGAACCTTGCAGGCCAGGTCAACCGGCCACACAGACTCGTCGCGCCGATGACTGCCAATCTGGGCGCCCATTGTTAGAAGAGGTTTCAGTTCTACGAAGAGAAAACTCACGCCGAGCGCTACCTTTCACACAAGAGTGTCTTTGGAAGAGGCTGTTCTCCCCGATATCGGCAAGCCCTTCAGTACCCTCTGCAACGAGTTTGTCGTAGATCCTAGGGCCCTTTAGTAGGTGCCCCAAGTGATTATAGAATGTGAACTACATACACATCTCGTCTGAACACCTTGAGATTGACTAGTTCCACCTGACGGGCCGCAAGACGACAGCCAGTTTCCGTGTCAAAGTCCTTTGGTGTACGGCTTAAGAAAAGGGAAGACACGTACGGATTTCGTGACATATTGCACAAGTTAGTGCAATATGTCACGAAGCTTAGAACAGAATCGTTCATAAGACGGGAAGGAGGAATCGGACGAATCTGCAGGTCAAGACAAAGACAAGATATATTAGAGTACAACCTTTAGACAATCGATACAGTAACGAGAAGGACAGCAAACAGGAAAGCAGGCGGGGCGTCATCGATATAAAGTTGTATCTTGAAAGTAAGTGGGGAATCGCGCTCAGCTGAGGTCCATATCTGCATGAAATGTTACCAGAAGAGAACACGAACCTAGCAGCTTCATGTTTTTAGGGACGGTCAGTACCTCTGCAAGCAAAATCAGCCCAGACCGGCGACGAGCAGATACGGACTGCGTTCAGGCGTTTGCACGAGGAACAACTTCTTGCACTCCTTTGGCTTGGTTATATGCGCGGGTTTCGAATGGGTACTGGTCGAGTGTTAGCTACCTCCAACGTCGCGGACGACGACGAGAACGCACCATAAACGTCTCAAAGTTGGGCCTCCACCACTGCGCGAGACAGTCGCCAATCTCCCAGTCGTTGTCCACGCCATGCGACGCGTTGAACTGCTCCGAGCCCGTCGGCGGCGCCAGCCTGTCGTCCAGCAGCCGCTTCGGACCGTTTATCTCGTCCTCGCCGGGCTTCAGGTAGTCCCCAGGACTGTCCTAGGCGTTGGCGATCTGCAGCATGAGTATATGCGGGTGGCCATGGTCGTGGACGGCGAGGATGCCCTCGACGGTGCGCCGCATTCCAAAGTCTTCGTAGTTGTTCTGCAGCCGCTGTAGGCGCGCGGATACCGACGGGTCTTCCTCAGGCTGCGCCTCCTTCGTGCTGAGCGTGAAATTGGAGAGCGGATACAGGTTCGGTGCCTGGATCCGGAACGTGTGTCCGACGTCTTGCACAGCCACAAGCGCTTTCGTCCCACAACCATCTCCAGTCTTTGTCCAGTCTCGTGTCAGGACGCGCTAGTCCGGCGTCTGTAATACATAACTCAATTATCTTTCTGTCTCCAGGAACAGAGTACCTCATGCAAGCCCAGAGCGAAATCGAGGGTCTTCGGCAGGCTATTCAAAGCAAAGACGAGGAGATTGAGCGTCTGCGCATGGCAGCGACCGGTGCGCAAGCACAAGTAGGTGGAGCACATCAGGTCCCCCAGATGCCGTCCCCCCTGCGCGAATTCTTTTGGGACGATCTATATAAACCTCTTCGTGACGCCCTCTGGCCTGTCGACGGTGGCCTGGAGGTGGAGTTAGCGGACGAGCCTGCCGCCTTGCTCAACTACGTCAAAACCTTGACACCAGATGACGGGTGGCTCATCCCTAGCAGCAAGAAGAGCGACCCGGATGATATGGATGTGGAAGACGAAGACGAGGGCAAAGGCGAGGATCCGAATGCTGACGACGATGTGAACGATCATGATGGCGAAGGCGCGGACTCGAATGACGGCGAGGATGTGGACGACGGCCCGGCCACAGTACGCTACATCGACCTCGACGCTAACAAGACCTTGGCACTCCTCGGCCTCAAACGGGAGCTTACGCGCCGCAGCCCCACCGCCACATTCATTCTCCGGCATGAGTACACCCTGTTCATGCGATACGCGATGCGCATGGCGAGCAAACCCAACTACCAGGCCCGTTTCTTTGTCACCGGTCAGCCCGGGATTGGCAAGTGGTCGGCTTTCTCTCGCTCTGGGTGTTTCACTCATGCATTCCATCGGACAGGCAAAAGCTTTGGCTGTTATTATTCCCTTTTCTGGCTGCTCGCTTTGGGACAGTCAGTGTTCTTCCTAAACTCCCCCACCAATGTGTACTTCTTTTGCAGCGACGGCGTCCAGAAAACCCAAAAAATCCCTGAAGAATGGCCTGAAATCACGAAAGCTATTGAGGAAAGCTGGGTCCTCATTGACATTGACGACATAGGCGAGTGGTCTTGTCCTGAGATCTTCAATGATGCTCGGTGTGTTATATGGACATCGTCACCACGGGAGCCACGCAAGAAACACTTCCTCAAAACATTTGCTGCAGAACCGTGGTATATGAGGGCGTGGTCTTCAAAGGAAATTGCAGCTCTAACGTGTGTCTTGTCTTCAATGCTGTTCTCTGGAAACCATCCATACTGACCTTGCCAAACCCAGGGAACGATATGCAATAGATCATTCCAAGATTCTAGAAAAGTTGGATGTGGGCGGGCCGGTCCCACGATGGCTCTTTGGCTTGGGTTTTGCCCCCATGCCTGCGACCCTCGAGCAATCGATCCGTGAAGCTCTCCTCGACAATCTATTTGCTTTCACACCCATCGATGCCAGTGCACATTGTGTGTTCCTACTTCAGCCTCTTGTTGTGATCGACAAGAGAGGGCGAGCTTGCTTCCAGCGGTCTGACTACTCTGCTGAGTTCCTTTCTCCCTACATTGCCCAGAAGACCATAGATCTGGTGCAGGACCAGTTCGAGAGAGTACAAGGACAGCTGGCCGCTGCACTCAATGTATCCGTCACGCGTTCAGTGGCCGGGAAGGTCGTCGATGGCTTGATGCATCGCGCGCTCACCCGCAGCATTCGGCGAACCAAACGCTAGCCGAGCTGAAGAAGTTCGACTCAAAGCGGCTGTGCAAGGAGCTGACAATGTCCCATACCAAGATCGCACATACAAGGCTTTTCTAAGTTCCGGGTTGTTGGCTACACCTTCGATTCCAGGCAGGGATTCAAGGAGGTACTGACTCGTGTGGGAGAGGATGATGATGAACAGATGGTCTGATGTGCTCATTTGGGCCCCGCGACCCGCCGTCCTGCTTGTGCTATGTGGACCATAATGTTGTTGTACGATATCTCCCGCTTATGATTGTCCTCTCTTCTGTCCTTGTGTACTTTGCTTGTTTTTCGGATGTTGAAATCTTCACCGCTTCTGTTCTGCAGCCCAATTCGCGCATTTGAAGAGATGCTTGGTAGCAAGTGCCTTGGATATTGTGAGCATCGTCGTCGTCGCATGTTCTGATACTCTCTTTGCTGTTTCGCGGCCGTTTCCTCGGTGGATTCAACGCGGACGTGGGCATGGTGATGGTAGGAGTCCAAGATTCAATGCTCAAGTCACGACCATGTGATCAAGCACTGGCAGGCACCTTTCCCAGAGCAAATCCAATTTCACTTCTTATATAAAATCTCAAGGCCAGCAGGCAAGCAAGCTGTTTACATGTAGAACAAAATACACGTATGTGGTTTGAGTGCCACTAGCTATTTGTGTACAAAAGACTTCCAACATCTATAGTATGTCTAATAGTACGAATAGTTTATCGGTGTGGAAGGGTTTCCGAACTGGTACTGATACTGATTCCAGTGGTCGGGGTTCAGGACATCTCCAGACGTGCTGCCATGGAATGCCGACTCCTGGCCAACGTGACGCGGAAGAGACGACCAGTGCGAGTAATTCGGCGTCGGAGCGAAACTGAACGACGAAGAGGGCGGTGCGAAATCGTATGTCGGCTGAGGATACGGCTGCGAGTAATCGTAATGAAGCGCCTGATTAACGCTCGATGCCGCCAATGATGGATACGATGAAGAGGAGAAATCCGTATAATCGTAGTGAAGCTTCGTGTACGGTCCCCATGAAGATGGCGGCGCTATCGGCGACAGAAGTGATGGGGAAGATCCACTAATTGAGGCGGAGGCAGACGATTCGGACGGACTGAGAATTGGGTCTAGGTTGATTGCAGGAAAAGTTGAATTCGGTCCCTCGAGTGCGAAGGTATTGATCCATCGAGGTTTCTTGCCACCGTCAGTGGCTGACGACGACGGTGCTGCTGGAGGTGGGGACGGTGCCCTCGCGACCTCAATGCCACAGGAGGAGGATTTATCGTCGGTGGCCATGGAAAGCTTCTTAGCAGACCGGTGGCGGATGGGAAGGTAGTTGTGATATTTCTTCTGGTGGCGCGTAAGACCGCCACGGTTGGCGAACGCGCTCTCGCAGTCTGGACAGGCGTGTGGGCGTTTTCCTTCGCTAATTGATAGATGAGCATCGTTGATTTTACAAGCAATTGAAAGACTTACTGTACGTTCATGTGATCTCGATAATTACATCGTTGAGGAAATGTGCGGGTGCAACCTGGGAACTCGCACGCGATGTTCCTACTTATAAGTCAGTAGATGCTCAGATGGAGGCGGGATTGCGTACTGGGATTTACGAACGCGGGTTTTGGAGAGTTTGACGGAGGAGTACTTTGAAGATTGACGGATCTGAGAAAGAGACAAGTCAAGGTCAGAGTTAAGTCATTGCACGGGAAGAATACTCACAATACGGATTGGAGGCATTGTAGTAGTAATCAATGCGAAATTGGAAAGGTGGGGGGCAAAGATGCCAATGAACCGTCCTTATTTATATGCACGAGAGGAACTTTGTCCATTAACCAAACCAATCGATGTATATAGCAGCTATAGCTGAATTAAGCAAGAGGCCAAGAGCCCGCCGGTAACTTTGACTGAAGCAAAGTCGATGAGTAGGACCGGCGCTCCTTTGTAGTATGACGTCCTTTGTACAACTGGCCTCTGACGTTCAGTCAAGGTCAATGCGCTGAGGACTTGGACGACACCTTTGGCATGAACGTCTGATCTCATTTCGGACTCGGAGTGGCGGTCAAAGGCCGACAGATTTGGACAAGCACTCGGTTACGGCATGCCATATGAGGGTGGCTGACCAGTCAGAAAAGGAGGACATCGTATCCAACAGTGATACATATGAGAATAGATATAAGGCCTAGAATACACCCAAAACGTACAACAAAAACTCAGCGAGGTTATGATGGTAGTGACATGGCGCCGTTAGGTTTCGGCTTTTCCTCCTCTGTGTCATCCAAGTCGTTCGCAGACGGAACGGCAGCCGAAGTTGCTGCACCCGCGGCGGTGGATCCCTGCTGAGCCGGTATAACATCCCTGTCGAACAGTCAGTTGAACGCGCCACACAAGAATGCAGACGGGGGAACGGACCACTTGATCTGGAATCGCGTGACGCGAGGCTTCAGACTGATATCGCGCACGAGGCGCTCAAACATGATCTTGGCGGGAGGATTCTCCTTCATCTCCTCGTTGTCGTATTCCGTGTTCTGATAATAGCCTACGCGCACGAATTCCTGGTCTTTGTAGGAACCAGTAAGGATGAGGGCGGCAACTCCGAGCACGTCGTCTGAGGGTATCTTAATGGGGTCCGGCGCGGATCCTTCGAATTCAAAGGAGTTTACACCAGCTGGGACTGGTCCGACGAGGCAGTCGTCTAGTTCTTGATCCAGATCCTCGTTACCAGGCGACGACACGTATATAAGTTTCCATTCAAGATCTAAAGAGAATTTTGAGAGGAAGTGAGTGGCAATTTGAACACTTTCTTACCATCCTTGAGCGGCGCGATGCATTCAAAAGTAACACGAAAACGGTAAACGTCGGAGAATTTGGCGGGATTGTTAATGAATTCCACGTTCTAAGGAATTGGTCAGGATGTGTAGTCCAAAAGAGCAAAAAGCGTACCCGAATCGTGACTATCGACATGACTGGTGGTGGTGGTAGCAGACCAAGCGCGTTTTGCGAGAAAGGGAGAACCGATGGTCACGTGCAAGTGATCTCTTTTGTTTTCTACCATCATCGACGTGCACGACGTCGGCGGCGGCGACGACCCCTACGACGCCAACGACCCCTACGACGTCGAGACATTCGACAACGACGACGAGCGGACGCCATACGGTTCTCGCCCTCATTTAGGCCTGTGCCCTGTTGACTCACGCCCCGCCATCTCTGCCCTCATCCGGACCACCTGTAACGATATTTCCTGCGATATTGACCGTATAGAATGTTTCAATAGTTTTCTTGCTCTCCCGCTGCGTATTTGTCTCGTTGTACTCTTTGCATCCATCTCGAATCATGACCACGCCGACTCCCACTCCCACTTTGCCCCCCATCTCCATTATAAACCCCACCGACGACCCCCGTCCGGACACTCCGCTCGCATCCCGGCATCCTCCGGAAATTATCACTACCGTCGATCCGCTCGGCAGCCTTTCGCCTGCCTCGTCCGCTGCACAATCCCCCACTTCATCCACCAATTCGTCCCAGGCTAGCTTCATGTTACCTGTCCCTACCCCTTCATCCAACGGCTCCCAGGCGTCTTTTTCCTATGTGGAAGGGACAGACAACAACGGGCCATTGCCCCCCGAAATAGCAGGCGCCGATATCTCAATTGCTCGTAAGTACCGTTACACTCTCATCACAGCGCTTGTGGTTGACCAACTCATCAAATAGCGGACGGTAGTTTCGTGGAAACGTCATCCGGGGCTGCTGCGCGGGAACTCAAGCGCCGCTACGACCAGCATTATGGTGTCAACCTGGAGGTCAGGTCCCCATACGCTATCACAGCCTTTGTCAATCAGCACGGGAAGCCAACGTACCGTGTCGGGTGCGTCCATCTACCTGATCCTTGTCTTTTAGTTTACTTACATCTGCTCAGGCACCGGGGTCAGTCTGCCCCAGCTGCATCGGCTGCTGAAGCAGAATCGAGTACCATGTCCCGCAATTCTCTCAATAGCGTGTCTCCGCAGTCACGCACTAAGCGACGCTCGCGCATGAGCGTCCATGCGGTCTACAGCGTGTTCAAGAACACAAATTCGTCATCGTCCAATGGCCAGTCCCGGAAACTTAGGAAGACCCGCTCAATACCAGACTTGACTGGCAATGTCCCAATGACCTCCCCTCCTCCCATGACGCGTACACACTCACATAGTGTGACCTCCATCGACGCGCCTCGACTCCCAGAGTTTGATGCCAATGGCGGTCCTTCTACCGACTTGTTCGGAGCAGTCATGGATTGGTCAAATTATTCATCCCCAATCAGTCGACACACAGCCTTAGCCTCCCGGCGAAGGCTCGTCGAGTGCTAGTCAGTCTTTGGATCACGAGGGATTCCGGCACCAGCCAGATCCTATCGCTTATCCTTTTGGTCGCAGCGTCATGTTTAGCGCACCGCGTAAACTAGGATTGGAACACCTCCGACAGCCTCGACATTTGCGGGAAATGCAGTCCTTCGAATCCGCTCGCACGGCACGACAATCCGTGGCGTCGGATAAATTCAGCGAACCTTTGTCACCTATACCCGCCGAACTCTATCCAGATGATCAGGAACCTGCCAGACCTCCATCTGCGATACGCATTCGTCCTCCCCTCTCAGAAGAAGAAAAATCGGAGATCATCACAATAAGCCCCGATACCGCTATGCATTCTCGCTTCTCGGGAGACGTGTTCGATGTCATTCAGACGTACCGCGGTGTGCCTACCATTGACAAGCTGTTGTCGGAGGCAGAGGACACCGATGTGATCAGGCTGACGTACAACTCAGAGGAGGCCTCTGCTCCGCGTAACGACCCACGCTTCGTGATCTGGGGAGAGATTATTACCGATGGCGATGATGTTTCTCTATCCCAGGACAGCTATTCGTCTGGTGCACGATCGTCGAGTATATCAAAGCGACGAAGCCGTCGGGGAAAGAGCCCAGATGTGCCTAATCTGCGCTTGACTTCGGGAGACGACGTGCAGAAAGTCATTATCGCCGCCTCAATCGAGCGCTGGATAGCCCAGTTGACCAGCGAGTTGAATTACGACGAACTGCTCAACTTCTTCCTGACTTACCGGACGTATGTCGGGGCTGTGGACTTATGCCATCTCCTCATCTGTCGATTCCATTGGGCGCTCCAGAAAACAAACTCGAACATTGACGACACTGTCCGAAGAATTGTTCGACTACGGACTTTTGTCGCTTTTCGATACTGGCTTTTGACTTTTTTCACGGTAGACTTTTTGCCGAATAGGGATTTGAGGCTTCTGTTTGCCAGTTGGATAAACTCTTTGATGCGCGATCCTGTACTGGTGAAGTATACCGATGGTTTGGTAAGTTTTACTCATCTTTATTAATTTTGAGCCCAAGCTTACTTGTCATTTCTGTTTTAGAGCATCGTTAAGAAGCTCAAGAAGGTCGCGCAGGATTGCAAAAAGCGTCATACGCGGACACCTTCGCAGCCAAAGTCTAGACCGTCGAGTGTTAGTGCTCCGGGACAACATCTTCTCGGTCAAAGCTTCGCGGAGGCAACCAAAAATCTAAATTCGGACGAGGATGAGGATGATCTGGATCTTGATTTTGTTCCTGTAGACGAAGACTCTACGAGCGGCGGGACAGCTCAGCTGAGCAATATTCACCTGGGCGGGGTGTTTTATCCCCGACAGGCATCACGAATTCCATGGCATCGTCATCCCTTTCCATCCTTCATCGCACGGATTACGCTCCAGGGCCTGAGGCTGATATGGCGCTTCCTTTCGTTACCACTTCCGCGACCCTCCCTATTCATTCCAGCGCGCTTTCACGTGCGCTCGTGAAGACGATCGGCCGCCTAGGTCGATGGAAACGCGTCTTGAACAGTAACAACCACAGAGCTACGGCACCGCGAACACCGTCTGGTGTGTGTACGGATGTTTCTGCCTTTGATCTGGAGTTGTCAGTCTCGAGGGATTTACTTACGGTGCATGGCGGCGTCGAACAGTATCTTAAACTCATTGACAACCAGCCGTTTGGGCCCGCAGTTTCGTCCACTCCTCTAGCCTCAGTCCCTCCGCCGCCTCCCGCCAAGTCAGATCCGTCATCATCAGTGGCAAAACCGTCGACGACAGCGCCGCCTGGAAAGCCACTTGAACCCCCTCCAGGATATGCTGAATCCACTCATACAGTATCCTCTTCCGCCCCCAGCTTTTCCTCCGTACCCCTTCAAACACTCCGGAACCCGACGCCGTATCTCTCGCACGAACGTCTTCCACAGAATCGTTTGGCGAGGAGTTGTCTCCGAATCGCAGTTCCGCCAAATTTGCTGGTTTTACTTCCCCGTGGCAGTTCGATGTTGTGTCCATCGACGATCTTGACCTATCGGATTCGTCTTCTGACGATGGCGGCGTAGGCCTTCCTCTCCGCCTGGACTGCGTCGTCCTCACAAGAAGCTCCCTTTGAGGCGCGACTTTGAGTTTGTGCGCCGGTCGGATACTGTGTCCTCCATGAACGTGACGAACCGGGATTCTGTTGCTTCAGAGGCCAGCTCTGC
This sequence comes from Hymenopellis radicata, assembly GCA_015501595.1. Lineage (NCBI taxonomy): Eukaryota > Fungi > Basidiomycota > Agaricomycetes > Agaricales > Physalacriaceae > Hymenopellis > Hymenopellis radicata. Next base: position 161,105 of record JADNRX010000087.1, read on the forward strand.
TGCTTCGTCAGCGTCGGTTGTTGGTTTGGGTGGTCCCATTCAGCAATGGCAGATCAATGCTCTTGTAGACTCGCTCAGCGAGGACGGGGAAAGAGGAGATGCGAACGATGCGTTAAAGCGCTTGGAAGGCCAGATCAATGTCGAAAGGCAACAAGAAAAGGCGTCCAAGGTTGATGGTTGGGTTCGTACCATGCAGGAGCGCCTCGCTACCGGTGATTATGAAGACGAACCTCCCAGGCTTGATGATGACGAGTTTGAGGGTGATGATGGCAGTGATGTCAATGGTGATGTTGAAGACAACAGTGACGAATACGAGCAATCAGAGGATGGTGCTTCTCAGGATCAACTATTGGCTATTGAAGGGCAGAGGGGCGACAACGCAAGCACTCCCGTTGCGACGCAGACGTCTTATGGCATTCCGACTGGTGGCGAGTCAACGGTGCAGCGCTCGCCTAAAGCAAAACCTGACCCCGAAGACGTCGTCCCGATGGAGATTCTGCAGAGTCGCATGCCCAGCGACGTTCCGTCGATTTTGGTGCCCAACACATCTGTCGCATCCTCAGCCAATGGAACTGTTCCATCGCCATCTAATGTCCTCGGTCCTGACGCGCAGTCTCATCGATCCTACATCCTTGCCTACCCATCTGAAACTTTCGCTCAAATCTTTACTATGATCGACAAGGATTTGTTCACCTCAGTCAAGTTCGAGGAGTTGATCCTGGATGACTGGATGGGCGAAGATGGGAAAGTTGACATATACGACTGGGCTCAGTACCTGAAAGACCGGTCTCGTTGGACGGCAGAGAAACGATTCCCGGCGAAGACGAGTGCGCTCGCGGCGTTGAGGGCTCGATTCAATTTGATGGCAAACTTTACTGTTTCGGAAATCGTTTTAACACCTCCAGTTGCAAGACATACGGTTGTTGGCAAATTGATCAGGATAGCTTGGGTATGTTATTCGTATCTGTTCTCCTCACCTGCTGAGAATTAACTTTCCTCTTTTAGAAATGCTGGCAAATGAACAACTTCAACACGCTCGTCGCTATCATCTCCGGGATGAACAGTCACTTGGTATGGCAAGCTATGAAGGGCCTTTGGCAACGCCTCTCCGGCTTTGAGACGCGTCTCTTGAAAGATTTGCGGATTTTCACGAGCGGCGAGGATTCGTTCAAGTACATCCGACACGCGGTAGATGCAATTGTCGATGCTAAGCCTATCGAAGTCAACTCGCGGGCTCCTTCGGTCATCAGCGGCGGTGGCACGAACTCCGGCGCACATCTAGGACATAGCGGCCCTTCCACAGGAAAGTCTAAATCCGTGGATCTGGGTGCTAGTGCTGGCAGCGCTTCAGCCACTTGCATTCCGTTCATAGGCATATATCTTTCACAGCTGACTGTTTACTCTCGTCTTCCCGATCTCATCGACCCGACTGCCCCTCACACCATGGTGTCCATAGATCCTTTAACGTGGAATTACGACACTCTTTCTCATCCAGAGGTTTTCGATAACCTCCAGTCGCTACCGCCTGGTATCCAGATGGAGCCGCTCATCAACGTTCATAAGCAGCGTTTACGAGCTGGCGTCATCAAGCGCCTGGTAGCTGGCCAACATATCGCGACTGGTGTTCAGTGGGGCTGCGATCGGAAGCTTCTGCAGAAGTGCTTGAGGATGCGGGCGATACCACAGGATATGTGTAAGCGCGCGTTAGGGCTGCGCGAGATGGCTAGTCCTGGCCAGAGTTCATCGTCGAAATCTACTGGTAAAGAGACCGAATGGCTCGGTATTCATGTATAACGGCTTGCTCGCATCGTTTTCATTCTTGAATAGGTATATATATATCACATAGAATATTTGCTTTCCTTGCTATCCTTCCTCGGGGCTGTTGTGTTGTTTTGAATGCAAATTTGACCAACCTGTCTGTGCAAGATTCAAGTTTGTTTGCGCTTGATTATGTTGAGCAGTGTACATAGGTTCGGCGTTCTGGCCACCATCGCGACCAACTTGCGTTTCCATAACTTCGTCTGTTCTAAAGATTACTCTCAGATGGAAAGGGGAGGGTTGACATGTAAACTATCTGATACGGCCACAAGTCGCCTTGGATTCTGTTGGCGACTAAAAGCTGTGAGCCGCGACCATGATTGTCAGCACCCATAAAATACCTTCGTCGGCGAAAGCTATGACCTCGTCTGGAACCCCCATCCCAACTGAAACCCGGTATGCCTGGAATAAAGCGCGCCTGCGGTCCGCCTCTCTTTATTTTGACGTGCGCGTCTCTTTTCATGTCGAGTCTCTCCTTCATCTTCTCCATGCTGCACCTCGGCTACGATTCCTTCTTTACGATACCGACCGTGTTCGGCGTCACCGTGGTTTATCATGCGACCGTTCTCACCATGGAATACCGCAATAGCACGCGACTAGAGGCCGCCCCTTCCACCACGCTCGCGAGCGTAGTGTGCGCGGCTGTGGTCAGCGCGCTGTGGCTCGGCGCATTCACCGTCATCCTGCTGGTGTCGGTTCTGTTCGGGGCCAAGGCGATCGTGGTGGCGGAGCGGCAGGCGTTGTGGTTGCTGGTCGTTCAGTGTTTGCTTTCCTTTACGGAAGCAATGATCATGCTGGCTATTGTGGTCAGGACCTCATATGAGCGACAACAAGGGGGCTCCGGGAATTGGAGACGCATGGAGGATACTTATTGAGAGGTACGAGGAACGTCTATTTGTTCCACAACCCTTGCTCAACGAAGGGGTCGCTATTTCAGGTGGTCCGCTCTGGGGTCCGGGAATTGTACGAGGGGCGCAAAATGTATATAGTAGTCGACTTGAAATGCCCCGGTGGCCGCTGGAACTGGCTCACCTGATTCACTACACGCTCGCGCCCGTGAGATTCCATCAACAATTTTGAACCTCGCCACATGTTTCTTCGTCTGCCGCCCAATTGAAAGGAATCCCGTGCGCACATCTCCAGGTCTTGTGTCATGATCCCACCACATTGCTTCCACACTCTCGTGTCTGACGCGATATTGCCTTCTGATCTTCGGCGCACACTCTTTGTCAAAGCCTATAAATTGCGCTCAGCGACATTGAAGGGAACCCATCATTGACATTGTTTCGTCATGGTTCAACTCTCCTACGTGTTCGCAGCTTTCACCGCATTCACCGCCGTATGCTCTGCCCCCACGAAGCGTACAGTCGCGCAAGTCGAGTCCGACATCGCGACGATTTCGACTCAGGTTACTGCGCTTGACAATGCCATCACTGCTTTCCCCGCCACTGGAGGCACTCTTTTGGCTGCTCTGGTAGGCGCTTCATTTCATTGTCGCCTGCAGCGAGCTGACAATACGCCAGGCCATTCACAGCAGTGCGACGACCTTGATTTCGACGCTGAGCACTGCAACGACCGATACACAGGTTCGTCAGTTTTTCGTTCCTACTTGAACCATGACTCAATGGCGCGTCTTTAAGAACACTGACGCCTTCAGCGAAGCTGACGGTACCACCATCCTTGCCTCTGTCGAGGCCATCGAGCCCACCATTCTCCACGCACTCACTGGGATTGCCGCTAAACAGCCCGCGTTCGCAGGTATACTTAGTACCTGTTTCATGCCTCTTTCTTAGCGTTTGACGCCTTGAATAATAGCGCTTCCCATCGGTGGAATCCCGGCCCTTGTGCTCCAGGACCTGCAGAATCTGGATGCCGGCACTGCTGCTTTCGCTGATGCTCTGATCGCGAAGTCCCCTGTACGTTCATAGCTTTCCGACTAGCATTTCCGACTCAATTCTCTATTTATGTAGGCCGACCTTGTTGCCGAAGCCAACGAGATTAAGTCTACTATCGGAGACGCGTTCGACACTGCGATTGCAGCCTACCAGTGATCTGTCCCCCACATTATTATAGGAGGGGACAGTTTAACGTCGTGTCTGGGTATCTATATCAATTTGTGAACAATATATCTTTTGTGAACAATATATCTTTTGACTTGACTTTGTGACGATTGTTGGTGTTATTATCTGGACGAAATATACAGTTTCGAGCTGTTCAGTGTTCAGTAGGTCGAGGTTATTAGGTTACTCAGAGGTTACTAGGAGCCCAAAATAGTATATAGACTCGGAAATTGGTTCAAGGGAAACCTGCCCAGTAAGAACCCAGATATCCAAAGTTAACGTAGCTGAGAATCCACGTGCGATGACAACGAGGAGCTAAAAGGCCGGACCACGGAAGTAGCTTAGGCATCATTAGAGCTTGAGCCTGAGCGTCGCGAGCCGCATTGTACTTTCTTCAATCTACATTGCAAGGTCTTCGGACCCGCCCAGGATCTCAGTAGAATGTGGATTACCGTTACCCCATAATTAGAAAGAGAACTTAATCTTCCATCTGCCAAAGAGAGCCAGAGCGTCATGTGGCGCAAGTGATGGTCGTAATCGAAGCAGTTCGACTAATACAAGGTGTCAATCAGTCTTAGAGTATAATCGTAGCAGTAGGCTATATCTTCTTGAGCAAGACGACGGAGGTGGTCCTCTAACGCCTGGAAAGTTGGCCTTGAAAGCGCAGACGTTCTTTTTGAGGAGGACGACCCATGCAAAGCGACCCGCGCCGCAACAGAGTAATACCTGCTACAGTTAGCGATCTCGAGCTCACAAGACTTCCAGTGCGGAAGAACTAGAAGTTGCCTCTGTAGCATGGCCTGTCCAGACCAGTGGCCCCCCGGTGCGTCCGGATCGGTAGAGCAAAATCAGGAAGGCGCCTGGAATTGACAGAATTCGAGTACACCAAGGACACAATATGGACTTTACAGGCCTCGCATTCGAATTTTGAGCTCACTTGAAGCCCTGCCTCCAGTACTAGCCAAAACCGATTGACCCGGCTAGGCGGCGGGTTTAGAGCGGAGAAACGGGTAGGTCTCATGTGCTATGGACGTGAAAGCACGTTGGAATTGAGGGGAACAAAGGTGCATTGTCCTGGCTGTGTGGACGCAGCGTTCACAGTTGGGTGGCAAAAATCACAGGGGTCCACCGGCTTCTCGGCAAGCCCATCTCTCAGCCGCGCTGCCGATTCCCATCCTTGTCTCGATAAGCCCGTCTTCGCTGCGAGAGCGTTCAGAATAAGGCGGAATGCATCCTAACCCGCCTTGAGTATAAAACTAAGCGCGAGACTGCTGTGAACAAACAATAAGCGCGGCTGTAGAAGTAGCCATGCAATTAAGAACCATTCTGACTTTCGGATATTTCCGAACCCAGTGCCCATTCACTGCAATCGCTTCTCCTTGCCCAAAACCATCACTTGCGCTGTAACTCCTTTCTCTTTCACAACCACCCTCTTGTCCCACCGTATTCTCCCAAAGACCATCCGCAGCATGAGCATGTCTGATTTTGACGCCACGCCTATTTTATTTTTTTAGCGAGACTATCTTGGAGACGGCTGAAGTCGTTCGAGGGTTAACATCGTTTGGCGCTGAATACCTTGAGGCTTCAGAGCGACTTCGTAGCTTTGTGTTGTCTTTCTCGTGGCTTATACATGATCATGCTGATACAGTAAGTTTTCGTCTTGCGTACACGCGACCAGTGAGCTGAACACAACCGACAGATTTTGAAGCTCGTTGAGGTAAGGGATCGATTTTTAAAAGCGTCAAACCACTCGTCTCTCTTTCGCTTGTCTCTCAAACATACCTGCTGAAGCTGACTCGCGCTCCATCGTCAGATCTCACGAGACACACTTTTGCGCTTGAACATCCAAATTAACCCGGCCTCCTTCTGTAAATACGAGCTCCGCGATTGGAAAGCAGCCTATTTCAATCTCCTGCATGCTCTGAGGGCCAGGAGGAACTCGTTTCCGTTTTCGACTCAAGGTATGTTTTTTGGGCCCAGCAAGGTCCAGTAAAATTAATTAGACATCACTATCCATTCTAGATCGAGTAGCACGTCTGACTCTCCCGCTTGCCTATCGGCCGCGTTGGTTGGGCGAAGGACGACCGGCGGGGGTGAACAAGGCCAGGCGCATTCGGTGTGGCACCACAAGGCCGTACTCGGCTACCCAGCGAGAGCCCGAGAATGACTCTCACTTAATGCCTCGTAAGTGCTACAGCTGCCCCATATCATTGCATCAAACTGATGCTTGTCGATCTACAGCACCAGCTAAAATTCCGACATCGCGGAGAAAGCCCAGCGGCCCACCAATGGTCTTCCCTCCCGAGATCATTCGGCAGTTCTTGGTCGCCGAATCGAACAAAGGCAGGGAGGATCCTGAAGATGGCGATCAAGAGCAGGGCGAGTCATATCGGCCGTTGCGACTGCAGCCTCTTACGAAGCGGTTTGGGATCTTTTGTGGTAGTTCTGTTTCCATGTTCAGGATGAGGGATTGAAATTTGTACATTATGACATTCATTTGGAGGTTACATTATGCAATGGAACAACTTCTTGAAGGATGAAAAACACGCCTCTTGAGCAGCTAATCCACAAACAGACCCCTTCGCGCTCAGGCGTGTGGCGAGCTGGGGATCGAGAAGGCGTCCGTTTCCCCGTACGTATAGTATCCAACTGATCTCTCCAGTTTAGGAACTGTCGTAACAGGCGGTTATCCGATGCCACCTCTTCGTTCTCTAGAATGGTGATGACTTCGCCAAAGCGTGATCCAGCTTGCCAAAAGCTTCATTCATAAGAAACGGATTCGCGATGAACGCGCCCGAGTTCTGATGCGACAATAGGGGTGGTGCAGGCGGGGTGCTAGAAACCGTTAGTATTTGAGCATAGCGTGAGCGAATGGAAAGCAGACAAGGGTCAAATTGGGGATAGACCTGGTCGATGCGTATGAGAAGGATGAGATCCAAAGACGCTAGGTAGCTTACCCTCCGGGATTCTCGATGGTTGCGACGGGGGTAAGCCTGACGAATGAAGGCCAGGGAATTGGCATCCTCTAGTAAGATGATATTAGTTTCAACAAAAAACGCGTCGCGAAACAAGAGCGAACCGTTGGAAGTGGTCATGGCGGCAATATAACAAGCGAAGTGGAGAGGAGGCACGGGCGACAAACTTGCGATGGCTGTCTTATAAATGACGAATTGGTTATAATGACGTCGTCGTCGGGTTTTGCCTCAAGACATGCGGCCGTCAATTCCTTATCTGTGCGTGCGTACGTTCGACTACGTTCGAGCTGTCCATTAGGTATCATTAAACAGTACAAGTCATCTTAGTTGACCGTGACGCCCGGAATCGTCTTTACAGTATGATCCCAAAGCGCTGCCCTCTGCTCGGCGTTCCCGAAATACCTGCTCATCCCAATGTCCTGCCCTTTCGCGCCGATTCTGGCTGACCCCGGCTTCGTAGACAGCAGGCCATGCCACATGTACTCGCCCGAGTCAGCAGGGCTCACTGTCCATGGGTAGGCGAGTCCTATTAGGAGCGGCCCCGTCCAGCGGACGATCGGCGTCGGGGAGGAGTTCAAGTAGTTCGTGCGCACGATTCCTGGTGTTGACTGCACGAAGGAGTGTTCCGGATGCAGCGCAGCGAAACTCTGCAGAAGCGTACCATCAGACCCGGTAAACCCGAAACGGGAACAGAATGAACAAACCTCATTCATCAAGTCGTTGTATGTCGGTGTCACGACGCCAACCTTCGACACAGAATAATTCTTCTTCATCGCCAAATCCTCCACGTTAATCTCCGCCCCCACACCCGCTCCAAGAACCGACAACACCTTTGCCCCCGTCTCCTTATTAAACAGCGGCACCAAATCATTCACAAACTTCCACCGCCCATAATAATTCACCGCCATCTTCCTGTCAATACCCTCCTCCGTCTCCACCCGCCCCTCGAGCGCACTATACCCCGGCGACAGCACCAAATAATCCACCTTGGGCACTTTAGAGCGGATAGCCTCCGCCGCAGCGCCAATCTCCTTCATACTCGTCGCATCGCACTTGACAAACTCGTGCACAAAACTGGCAGTCGATGGCTTGGGAAAGGACGCGATGATTTTTTGCGCGACACTCTCGTTCCGCCCGACGATGATGATATTCGCCGCCCCGTCCGTGTGCTTGGCAAATGCCTCAGCCATGCCGCGTCCGATGCCGGACGTGCCGCCGACAAAGACGGCTGTGGGCGCGTTGAGCGCGGAGAGGATGGACTTGTTCGACGCGCGGATGGATGAAATGGAGGGAGTCATGGTTTGTGAGTGGATGGCTTGTAAGATCGGCAGGCGGTATTTAAACGCGTTTGATTCGGATTGCCGGAACGCGCGTTCGAGTGCCGACATTTGTGCAGAACGCATACGAAACCCATTGACGGGGCTGTGTCAAGAGAGATATTGATAAAAAATCCTATTGCTGAGTAAGAACGCATGCAGAAAGTGGTAAATGAATGAACTCTAGCCGTCAAACGAGGCAAGTACGCTAGAACTTGTCTGATGCGAGAGAGGCAGTGTTCCACTGCCGGAGTCTTGCATCAGATCATGAGCTTTGTTGTGTGTAGGAGAAACGGTGCCACAGACAGGGGGTCGCCGTTGAACGCCAGCCAGCGAGATCTCAGGCAGAGACATCGAGCCGAAACCAGCTGGAGGGTGAAATTGACACAAGCGAATAACCAGAAGCCCAAAACAGAGCGAGCAGATGAGAAGATCAAAGCAGACCTAGGGATGAGCCGGGAAGTGAAGAGGGCCACCAATGGTAGAGGTCAAGAGAATAATACTCTGTGTATACCAGAGGAAATATGAGATAGTCACACAGTGGGTGCTTGAGCGCCATGGCATGAACCAACAAGGTGCCAAGGAATCGGATGTGCTAACTAACACCTTGATAGGTCGCACGAACATAATGATAATGCCGAAGGTGATGATAGGAAGTGCGGTGAAAGGTTCGCGAACACAATTATGGGTGTGTGCAAACACGAAGCGTGGGCGGTGATAGGCAAAGGCAACGATAGGTTGGCTATTAACTAGACCAACGAGGATGCCGATCCGTAAGGAAGACAAGGTCTACGCAGACGAATGTGATGTCAGGCATAAACCAAGCAACACTGAGGTAATAAACTCACAAGCAAAAGCAGAGT
>JADNRX010000870.1:0-19146 GCA_015501595.1 Hymenopellis radicata
CACATTGGGCAGTAGGAGCACTGGAGAAGAGGCTACATTCGAACAACGTCTCCGCTGCGTCGATATCTAGATTTGATGTCGCATTGGCAGATACATGCATCACTTCGGGGCGAGAAATCTGTCTACAGCAAAGATGACCTTCTCGTCAAGGCTGAGCTGACCTCCGTCACCGACCGCTGGTATAGACGTGAGGACGGGCGCAATAATGTGATGTGGCAGATGATGTTCTTGGAGCGGTGGATCAACCAGCCTTCGAAGGATGTACCAAATCCTTTGGAGAATTTGGAGGCACTTGTCATGGATGTTCCCACCCATCATCCACGGAGGATGAACTTTGTCGCGCCGGTACATCTTCCCGAGCTAGGCATCCGTGGTACGGTGGTCAATCTCAATACTCTTTCGGACGTGGAATTCGGTCAGACGATAAGGTGAAGAACTTGAGATTGAACAAGGGGTATCACGCGTCGCTGTGGTTAGATTTGGCGGAGTAGTTGTGTATCTAGGAATATTTACTCTAAGTACCATATGTTTATTCTAATGAGGGCTCACATGAAAAAGCAACGAACCAATGAGGTGGCATGCAATCTAATCTAATCTCAGAGTGTGGTTACTCGTACCATTCCCGATTTGAGAATATTTATAGTCAAATGGTGCATATTTTTCGTGCACTTAAGTAAAGTGTTTGCTCTCGACCACCACCAGACCTGGCCCGCCATGTCTGACCTTTTCAACTCGTCGGCGTCGTTCATCAACGACAACTGGTCCGGATACCTGGCCCAGGCCCCACAGATCAACACCCGCTACCTTATTCTCGCCCTCGTCAACATTCCCGTCCTCGCCGTCGTCCTCAATGTCCTGCAGCAGCTGGTATGTCGCGCTCAATTTCCCTCGTTCTCGCTACAACTGTGTCTAGATACTGCCAAAAGACCCCACCAAACCACCTTTGGTTTTCCACTGGCTGCCCTTCATCGGGTCTGGCGTTCAGTACGGACACGACCCGCTCAACTTTTTCTTCAACTGCCAGAAGAAGTATGGCGACTGCTTCACGTTCATTCTCTTTGGCCGCAAGGTTACGGTGCTCCTTGGCGCGCAGGGCAACAACTTTGTTCTCGGCGGCAAGTCAACTGTCTTCAACGCTGAGGATGCCTATACTGTATGTACGCGCGATATTCCCTCAGAGCGGTTTCTCATTTGCTGCGCAGCATTTGACGACCCCAATCTTCGGTGACGACGTCGTCTACGCCATTCCCAACGAAATTTTCATGGAGCAGAAAAAGTTTGTCAAGTGGGGTCTTCACACGGAAGCTTTCCGCTCCTATGCTGGCCTCATCGAGCAGGAGGTCCATGATTTCATTCAATCAGACCCGGCCTTCAAGGAGTACCAGCGCGACGATATCACCGAATGGGGGTCTGCAGATATTCTCAAGCTCATGGCCCAAATCACCATTCTCACGGCCTCACGAACTCTGCAAGGAAAGACCATCCGCAGCAGACTGGACAAGAGTTTCGCAGAGGTTTTCCAGGATCTCGACGGTGGATTCACGCCTGTCAACTTCCTATTCCCCAACCTACCCTTGCCCAACTACCGTGCGCGCGACCAGGCTCACAAGAAGATCACGCAATTCTATATGGACATCATTCGCGAAAGACGCGAGAACAGAGCCGGTGACGATGTACGCGTGTAATTCTCCATGTTGACTGTTCCTAACATCTTCCCAGGTGGAATATGATATCGTGAACGCGCTTCGGGACCAAAAGTACCGTAGCGGCAGACCAGTTGCCGACTCTGAAATTGCTCACATTCTCATCGCCCTTCTCATGGCCGGGCAGCACACGAGTCAATCGACCGCGTCTTGGTCAATTCTTCACATTGCTCATGACCCTAAACTTGCGTAAGTCGTCCACTCCCCCCTTTTCCGTATTCATACTCACATACTCTATTCGTAGCGCTCAGATATACGATGAACAGGTCAAGAAGTTCGGCAAGCCGGATGGCACCTTCTCACCCATCACGTACGATGAAGTGAAGGAACTTCCGATTCTGGACTCCGTCATTCGTGAGACTCTCCGATTGCACCCTCCTATCCACAGTATCCTTCGTCACGTCCGCGATGATGTACCCGTTCCTCCGACTCTCGCTGCGCCCTCCAAGGATGGCACATACATCATCCCGAAGGGCTACTACGTTCTCGCTTCACCCTCTATGAGCCAGAATGACCCTACCGTTTGGGCCAACGCCGAAGAGTTCGATTACAGGCGATGGACTGACTCAGATGGATTTGCCGCTCAGGCTTTGAAGGAGTACGTCGACGAGACTGGTGAAAAGATCGACTTCGGTTTCGGTGCCGTCAGCAAAGGAACGCTCAGTCCATATCAGCCATTCGGTGCTGGTCGACATCGGTGCATTGGTGAACAGTTTGCGTACCTGCAAATTGGCACCATCCTCTCGACACTCGTCCAAGAGTTTGAGTTCCGTCTCGATGGCCCGGTGCCGCCCAACAACTACCACGTAAGCGTCGCATCCTCTTTGTCGTTTCTCACTTTTGCTGACCTATGATTCTGCAGACTATGATTGCTGCACCCGACGCGCCAAGGACGGTGCACTACAGAAGGAGAAGACACGCATAATCTGGCATTCATATATTTTATTATCATCAAGGTTACGCTGCCTCATAAAAAATGTAGAAGCATGAGGCGTTCACTATACCCTACTTAATAGACGGATTCAAAGACAGCAAGAAGTATTGAAGCGAGTAACCCGTTTCTAGCGAAACAACTCAAGGCCCTATTCCTTTGTTCGCACCAGTTTCAAACGCTCCAAAGGATGAGCCCGTATTTCTCTCTCGTTCCAGGCAGCATAGTATGTGACCAGACCATCAACTAAACCTATTTTCTTCGGCTGCCATCCCAACAATGCTCGACCCAAGTATGGCCTCAGCAAGGAGGTCTGGCTCAGTGCGACCTCATAAGCTAAAATGTACTGAAGTCAGCGAGGAACTGTAAGGTAACGCACCATCCCGCCTCAGACGATGCGCCAGATACCTTGACGAGTTTTGCCAAGACGTCCTCTTGGGATTCACCGAAATCATTGGCAGCATCGAAGATCTTTCCTCCAAGAACCTGTGCGGACTCCACGACGCGCATATACAGGTCGGCAAGGTCGTCCATGTGGATCAGCGCGAATCGACCTCCGGGCGTGCCAGCCCATACGATCTCGCCACCCGTGTTCGCTGCCAGCGCAGCGGCTTCAAAGAGAGGTGCTAGAAGCGACGCACCGCGCCCATATATGAGCGCCGGTCGAATCACGATCCCATTCAGCGTCGAATTGGCGAGCACGACTTGCTCGACAGCCGGACGCCAGGCTACCAGCTCAGCGGGGCGCGTGATGGGTGTCGTGTCGGTGGCGATTGTTTCGCGATTTTCGCCATGGACCCAGGTTGCGGACGTATAGATGTAGGACAGCTTCGGAAAGGCAGGTCTCAAGGTGGTACAAGCACCGGAGAGAGCGGTGAGGAGACTCCGGCGTCCGCTGCCGACTGTGTCAATAACACAATCCAGGTTTGACATCATGTCTGGGACATCAACTTCGCCAACGATGGGAGATACTGAGCGGGAACATCAATGATGAATTCTCGCAGGCGGGCTGTCACTTACTCTCTTCGGCGGCGAGCGTCTTGGCCTTTGACTGAGACCGCGTCATGCCATAGACTTGATGACCAGCTCGAACTAAAGCTTGAGCAATGGGAAACCCTATCGTCCCAGTCGCCTGCGATACGTAGATCTAGTCGAGTAATGATATATACTTACCCAAGAACAAGAACGTGCATTTCACTGTAATAGAAGCGGACGATTAGATGGCGTGCAGGTGGAGAGTAGATGTTAGAATGTAATCAGACTCGGAGGAGCAAGCCCATATTTAAGAGCTCTCCAAATGGACACATCCATCCGAGACCTAAGAATAGAGTTACACGAATAGTTCAAGGTCTTGGCGCGCTATCTTTCCGGATAAAAGGTCTCACAGGAAGATACGAGACTGAATGTCGACTTACGAAGACTACCCACGTCGATCCCGTACTGGGCGGATCTTGTATTCACGTTGGGTTGCCTTCAGTGATATTCAGCTTCGACGAATTCAAATGAAACACAGAACATTACATGCCTTGAGAAAAGAAGGCTGCAGGGAAGAATCCCTTTGTGTAACATCTGTCAATGAAAATACGCCACATCAAGGAGAGTATCCTGATGCCCGTACCAAACCGATTCAGAATAGACTACCGCATACTATACGGCGGTTCAATGATATTCTAGATGCGTGATCTAATCATACCGCTTTGTAACAACGAGAAGGAAGTTCCCCAATCACAAGGAGCCCGACTCCGTACTTATCTCTAGTCTGCGCATGTCGAGCAGAGCATCTGCAACACTATCAAAATCGTCGCCATAGGCCTCGCCTATAATGTGCCGCGCCCATTCCTCGAGCGTCTCCGCGTTGAAGGCGTAGGCAACTAGAAGTGTACGAGGAATGCAACGATCTATTCGGGAGGAAGCGGCTCGAGTGGAAGGCATGACTGATGCTGGGAGCCTTGGTATCTAGTGCACGGTCTAATTAAGAGAGGATGCAAAATCTGGACTTGATACAAGACAAGTTGATAACGTGGTTTCGAACAATGGTTCAAGAGAACCGCGAACTGAAAACCGTGGGAGAATACGCGGCGATCCAATCGTTTTTGGGGGATGACGCGCGCTCATTCCTTTCCTTTACACCAACACTTTCTACTACCCTACGCTCTTTGTGAGTTGCCCGCCTTGTGCGATGCACGCCTCTAATCGTCCTAACCCTCTGCAGAATTATGTCGACCCCCAAGAACAGCTATACTACAGATATCGTCGTCGTTGTGCATGCACTTGCCGACCGGCTCAACAAGGACTACAAGACCCTCGCCCAAGACTTCACAGGAGGATTCGAGCCCTTCTTCCTTGACATCTGCTCCGAGATCCATTCTGCTACGCCGCACACACGACAAACTATGTCTCGTTCCTCCTTTCAGAACATTGTATCCGCCCTCAAGAAATGCCCACGACCTAAAGAATCCTCACTCGTCATCGATGGTCTCTACCACCTTCGCCAATTTAGCACCCGCCCAGATGTCCCCAATTCTCTTTTCTGCGACGGCAAGGCCGTCATCGCACACGACTCGCTGATTTACGTTCTCCGCGCGATCTGGGAACACGCATCTCTGACGCGAAAGATGTTCAAGGACATTGTGGCCTCGACGTGTGCTTTTATTCCTGTGCATATTGTCTCCCGTTTCTTTTCCGTTGTACACCCTCGTCGGGTCAGTGTACCTACGGTTCCGAAAGTAGCGAAGGTGGCCCTTGGGAGCTCGAGTTTCGGCCATACCGTGATCGGTGAATCTTACCTTCGCATCATGTCCCAGAACCTCACTCCCGGTCCCTCTGCTTCTGCTGGCAAGGACACGTCGTCCCTGATGCTTGCCTCACGATACATCTCCAATATCTCGTCTACAAGTGCCGCTACCACCTTGCCGTCGCCAGACGCCCCCGCGAGCGCGATATCTATTTCTGCCAGTACTCCTATCAAGCCTCTCACCGATACCAGGAAGCGGATGTACTCTCTTCATCAGGATGAATCTTTGAAGAGGAGAAAAATCGATGATGGAGAGTCTGGGTTTATGTCAGTGTTGAAGAAACGCAGAGACAAGACGAGTATCAAGTCTGGAGCAGGAGCTGCAGGAGGAGGGGCATCCCAGCGCCAGCAACCTGTGGCCAAGTTGCCGAAGTCTCGGAGTTGCCCGCTGTGGCCATGGAATTTGATCTTTTAGCATTCTTTTTATGGGATTTCTGGGACATCTGCACTGTTATACAACTATCCATTCCTATATCATTATTGCATATCCATCACACTAGCCATACATAATTCCAACTCTATTTCTACTGTGGTACGCTGTCAATCCTTTTCTTGCTGAGTCCCCTTGATCGACGATCGTGGATACAGATGCTCTACAGGACATTAAACCGATGTTTGTTGTTTGAGGCAAGAGTCAGAAATTATAGGATAGTATATCTGCCGACCTCTGCCTTATTAACGAACTTGACATTGGCATTAAGGTGTCCTAGGGAATATATATTGCTATTTGAGAAGGCGTCACGCTTTGTGACCCGAGCCCCAGTAAGGAGAGCACGAACAGCTCGAGCATGAAGGAATCGACCCTATTTGACTCTGAAGGTGATGAAAAAGACAACAACACTAAGAAAAGGAGAAATCAAGAACAAAGTAAGTATCAGGACCAAGTGTATCTGCACTGTTCCCTCTCCACCGCCAGGGAGAGGGGGTTGTGTAGGTACGACCGGCCTCCCTTAGTTCCAGGATCACTGCGACGCTCTTAGTAGTATACCATACACCTTGAGAAAGGCATGGACAAAGGGTACGTCGTGGAGAGGGAGGTTTGAGGGTGACGCGGTTGGCCATGGATGAAAAATCATCTCATCTTCTAAGTCTTCATCATCATCATTATCGACAACAACTATCCATCATCAATTCTACGGCACAAACCCTTTCCAAATCCATGGCCACCGCGGGAAATAAATACGCAACAATCATCGAAGTTGCCACAAACTGTTTTTCGGTGATGCCGCGAAGGAGGACGTGCTCATCATAAAGGGCAGTCTACTCTGATTCTGCATGGACGAACTCTGCCACTGCGTCGTCGCAATGTTTGGAGCTGGGACGAGTGGGAAGTGATTGAATCAATGATCATGCATATTCTGAGTCACTGGTCCAGTGAAGGGGCTATTTCACCCCGTAGATAGAGAAGATGACTATGATGCTAAGAAAAGGAGAAATCAAGAACAAAGTAGGTGTCGGGACCAACTGTATCGGCACAGTTCCCTCTCCACCGCCAGGGAGAGGGGGTTGTGTCGGTACGACCGGCCTCCCTTCGTTCCAGGAATTGATTATTGCGATGCTCTTAGAAACCATACTCTCTAAAAAGGGAATGGACAAAGGTTACATCGTGGAGGGGGAGGTTTGAGGGTCACGCAGATAGCCATGGATGGAAAATCATCTCATCTTCTAAGTCATCATCATCATCATTATCGACAACAACTTCTATCCATCATCAACTCTACGGCACAAACCCTTTCCAAATCCATGGCCATCGCGGGAAATCAGTGCCACAAACTCTTTTTTGGGGACTCGGATGCCCACCAGCTTTCCTTCCTGCCAACAGTTTCTCCTCTACTCTCTCTGTGAGTCGCCCACCTACTGTGATACGAGGATTCAAGCCTCTTTATTCCCTCGGTTCACTTCGTTCTACGTTGTTCTTTCATCTGCGGCCGAATGTCAAAGGAACGCCACTCCGCAATGATCTCGAAATTGACGAAGGCCGACAAACCTACGTAGGAGCTCCCTACAGTGCTCTAGGTCGCAGATAATGATTAATCAATGATGGCAAGCCGTAAGTTCGCCTTTCGCCGGGCGCGCTCCAATTATGTTGAAGTTCGCGTACGGATCATCGTGCACACTTATCAAACACCAACGACATGTTCTCTTTCCTCTGAAAGTGGCGATCATAACCCACCCCGCGTAGCTGTATGTTCTGGTTCAGATTGTCGAAGAAGTCCTCCGGGAGCTCGATCATCTGCATGTACATGCACTGCTCTGGAGGGACACCCATTAAAGCGATAGTCCAAACATTTTGTAGGTGGCGGCCGGGTAGAAGACGTCTGCTGCAGTGTGGGAGTGGGGCATGCTGGGTGTGAACGTCTCTCCGGGAGGATCGACCCATGGAGACATGAGGTAGACGCCGCCGAACTTTGTTTCTGGGGAGATGGTCTGAGGAACATCGGGGGTGGGTTCCAGACCGGGCGCGAAAACCTGGAGAATGAGGTTTGCACCTGCAGAGGTATATTTCGGAAGCAGGTGTTCCTCTCTCGACGAGATATAATATAATCTGAATTAGCTGTTTCAACGGTGTCGGAAAGATCGCATTAGGTATCAGACCTTGTACGAAATGGAATTAGCGTATTTGGGGATCGCTGACGCCGCGAAACTGACAGCCATTCCTATCCATCACGCCGTAAGCGTTCAGTAACTTCATCTTTGACATAACGCCAGAACGGGAGAGCACCTGCTAGATAAAGCATACCCAATCCACCACCTGATTTTGTTCAACTACGTATGAGCTGGACACTGGACAGCGAACTTACCATGAGCGTAGAGGATCACGCACTCCATCTTCTTCTCTCCAATCCAAAGCAAATTCGTACCTGCACTTTCGGGACGGGTTCGATGCACCTTTCGCCTTGGGCCCAATCGTTGTACACCTGTAGCGTATCCCCGGTAACACGCTGAACGATGTATACAGCATAGTCGTGACGTGTCGTGTCGTGTATCATCCGTGTTACTGGCTTGGTGTCATCGGGGGTCAGGAAACTGACAGATGAAGAATGCTATAAGAACGATCAGCCTAAATCGTGAAGGAGGGATTTAGACATATGCAGTTTGAAAAACATCTTCAGGTTGTGGTTTGCATAGCTGAAAGTTGTGGATTCGCTGTATTTCTTGAAAGGTAGAAGGGCGGAAGAGGAGGAGGTCGACATTCTGAGTGGGCGAGGGAAAAAGTGATCTGACCTGAGTCTATGTTCGAATGCTCGCATCTTTAGGAATTACTCGAAGCGTCGGGACATTTGAGCTATTAAGTTACACGCCGCCAGTTCGCGTTAAGGAAAACGATTTTCCGAGACTGACGGGTCGTATAGGGCCTTCATGTATTATCATTGACCTTGTGTAACGCCGGGGAAAAAGCAAGCATGGGTAAGTTAACGGAATCTATAAGGTGAATAACCCCGCATCTATAGCGTGCTGAAGCTGGCCCGCTCGCATTTCAGCCTGACAACCTATTTGGAAATGAAAAGCATGACAGGGATAGCGCGTCGAATAACATACCTGGTTTATGCCTTTTCCAGTCAGCTCTCTGGCACGCGGGGCTACAATAGACGTCCTTGCCATGGCATTAAGCACATCGATGTCTGCCGTGGTACAAAGCTTGAGTTTACCTTTTTGCACGATGCGCATCTCTGATACTGAGCGGCGTTCGTTTCCACTGCGTCGCAACCCGGACGACAGCAGTTCTTCACGACGTATTTCTTGATGTCTGGCCGAGAGTTCACCCACTCCCATACGGATGATTTCATCCACAGGTCTTGGGCCCAGTAAAGATACTCACGCGCTTCCTGAGGCCCGTTAACGCTTTTGTGGTCCGCAAGACTTGGCGTTTCTTGTGAGTAAGGTCAGTCTCGATTTCACATGCGGATCAGGTACGCACGAGGTTTTGGGACTTTGGCTAGGATCTTTACCATAATGTACGGGCAGACTTTGACAGCGAGTCGAAGATATTGCTGCGCCGACGGACAGTTGCCCCAGAGCTTAAACGAAGCAAGGGCCGCTGTATATAAAAATGCCGCCTCGCCCCATTCGTGATCCTTTTCTTCATCTTCTGTATAGAATGGTTCCTTCTTCGGGTTCTTCCTGCGCAAGGCAAGCGTTCCGCCTTGAGGAGGCGGTGCACCTGTATGACGCGACGGAATGATGCCACATCGTTTCGAAATCATTTCTTGGCCCATCCAAGCTTGTACGAATGCCAGCGCTTCAGCATAGCGACGGAGGCGCAATAGGTGGGAGCCCAGGTCGAATCGCTGAGACATCTCATCCGTGGGAGCGAGACGGAGCATACGTATAGTGGTATCACTAGGAAGGAAGTTCGATCTTCGTTCAGAAAGAAGTGCAGAGGCGAGTCGCTTACACAGTCAAGTCTACTCTGCCGGCGAGGAAAGATGTGTCGCATATGGCGGCGAGCACGCGTATGTAAGGACGCGTTTCTATGACGGTCCAGAACTTGCCAAAGTATTGGCTAGATTCTACGAAGCAATCTTCTTTCAACAACGCGTTTACCAGTTCCCGACCTATCTGACAACGTCAATGCACGCGCCTTTTTGAGCAAAATGCACTGACCGCGTGTTTCAGTGCGTTGTAAAATTGACAACGCCGCTTGCCGGTCTGAGTTGAGAGCGGCAACTTGAAGGATCGCGTCGAGATTGTTCTTGTCCTTCAATGCTTCATTATAGTAAAAGAGCGATTCTTCAAATCTCTGCTGGTGGCTTAGCTGCTCCGCCTTATTGAGACTTGAAACTGTTGGTCAGATAGATGTACGCGTTGAACTGTGAAGTACTTACTTACTTTTCTTCAGACTCCTTCGTCATGAGACCGGGCCCTATACCCACTAGCTTTGCAGCCTCGCCCTCTCGCCGAATCATTCGTCAATGTGGTAAAAGTGAAAGGATGTCCGCATTACATAAGGACAATATGAAATAGTGGCAAAGGCTCGTCCATGATGCAAGATGATGGACCGCCAAATGGTGACCAATTCTAGATCTAACAAAACTTCGTTCATATCAGGCGCTTACGATGTCAGTTGTCAATGGAGAGGCGAGGATGATATATGTATTGAAGGTTCTTAGCAGGCATTACTTCGATACGAGTACTGTCCAGTCAACCGTCGGTCGAAACACAAGTCGTTTGGGTCAAAACCTGTCGAAAACTAAGAATCTCAGAACCGTGAACGAGGTCGTTATTCAACGGACCTACCTTGATCATGATGTCCCGCGCACGCGCCTCTCCTAGCCTCTCCTGGAACTTGGGCAACTCGTCCTCGGGATAGCCGACGTAACCATCCGGAAAGTCGTAACGTTGGGTGACGACCATATTCACCATGCCCTCCAGCGTCAAGTTCTCCCTCGTCACACTGATGGTAAAACTGTACTTCTCCTTAGTGATTGCCTTAACATCGTCCAAAGCTTCTGAGACACTATCGACGCCGTCCTCCTGGTCATCGTGCCCCCCGGTAAGGTGCTGTGACCATTTAATGAGCGTCCACGCATCAAAGGCGTAGCCGGCGAGGAGAAGTGTTCGAGGAAGGCGACGATCTACTCAGGATGAAGCAGAAGCTGTGACCGGAGGTGTAACAAGCATGGTCTATACACTGGTAACAAACAGAGGCGGCGTATTTCAGTCTCATCCGTGCGCGGTTCAAATGAGAGACAGCAAAGAGAACAAGTTACAATGTCGCATCAAGCATTACAAGGGTGGTCGATCGTGGGACATTCCGGTCTTCCAGGGTGCTTAGAGTTGAGGTTCAAGTTGCAAGAACAAGGTGTCCATACCAAGAGATCCATAACAGGGCCAAGATCCAAGATAACGCGGCGGGAGTGAACGGGTAGAACAATCAGAAACTGGTATACTCATTAGTGTATTACCCCCAAGAAATTCAAGGACCTTCTTAGGCAGCGTTCGCAGGGACGTCCTTCTAGCTGAAATAGAAGTATAAATTGAGACAACAGCGCAAGTGCAAGTAAGAGACGTTGAAAGGAAACGGTGATGATGATGGTCTGTCCCAAGGTTGAACCGGCTAATTCCGCTCCACCGTAGTCCCGGTCTCTTCGAATTCAGCTACCCAGGTCAGAGTTTTTCATTCATGTACTTAAATCTTCTAGAACTGCTACGATATGCTCTAAGGTGGCGGGACACGTTAGAAGCTTGCGATGCGCGTCCGGTGTGCTCGTTCATCGTGTGCATTTCTCTGCAGCCGATCCTCGTTCCAACGATTACAATTTCGAGTCCATTTGCGCAGTAGTCCTGCCTCGAGAATCGAAGCTTTTATACTAGGTCCTCATTTCAAGTAATACAACGCGATACTCTTTTCGCCGATCTTTCAATCCCGGTGTTGACGGCGCGCCACAAGGTGACCCGAGATCTATCGCATAGCAAGTAGTCCAATACACGTCCGGCCCATAATTTATGATTATGAAAGATGAATAAATAGTCATATCTGGTCGTTAATGCCTTCTACGCCAGGCTCTGGAGAACCCGATCAGCCATAGCAATAACCTACAGCACTAAATGAGTATTGCAAAAGGCACATGAAGAACTACTACGTACCTGGTGAATATCCGGTCGTTCTGTTGGATTAACCTTGAGCATGCTATCAATGATATCTTTAAGCCCTTGCGAATACGCAGAATTGGGTTGCTTGTATCGAGCGCTGAGCACGGCCATCGCTATCGAACCGCCCTGTTCTGTGGTCTGGGTGTTCTCGAAAGGCGAATGCGAATATGCGAGTGCGAAGAGCGTGCAGCCAAGTGACTAGGAAATGTTCAGTACTTTGGAGGAGAATGCGAGACCTAAAGCATACCCATATATCAACTTTCTCGTCGAGAGTAGTACCAGTCTTGACATCGAACAACTCAGGTGCACGGTAAGCCATTGTGCTCTGCTCAGCCGCAATGTCTTGCTGCATTAAGGCCTGAGACCGGTTCTCGACGTGAATCCGAGCCTTTATTGTGCTGCCGAAATCCATGAGAATGGGTGTGCCATTATCCGCGATCATAACATTCCTAGAATGTTGTTCAATAATAAGGAGAATGGAGATGGAAAGGACGTGCCCAGGTTTTATGTCTCGATGTGCGTAAGGGATTATCTCTCCAGTTCCGTTGGCTTCTGCTCTTGAAAGCTCCTCATCACCATCGAATACAACGTCACCTTCCTCTTCGACGCGATGTCGAGTAACAAGGGGTACGTTTACACTCGAGCCGTAGGAATACCCTCCGTCCCCGTCCCCGTCCCCTTCAGCTTGAGGAAAGCGTTCATCATCGTCAGAGTGTCGGCCTTGCGACTCTTGTCGACTTGATGAAGATGAGGCGGCGTTTGATGTCGCTGGCCCGGAGGTGCGGTATGTGTGCATAGCGCGGACTGCCTCACAGGCTCCTTTGAAGAGCCGCACCATTTCGTGTTCGGGGAAGTGTGTTCCGTTCACGACATGGGCGTTTATGGCGTCTTGGAGGTTGCCTTTCTGTCGCGCAGGTTTGTTAGGAATAAATAGGAACAGGAAACTGCGCACTTGGTATAATGGGAGGAAGAGATAGACAATCTTGCCCTCGCCATCAGGGTCTTGTACGACAGCAGAGTCCTAAATACATTCAAGTTATGATTTGGATAACAATGTAGAGGGCACACAAGTATTCGAATGATGTTGGGATGCCTGGTTACAATGTTGTCATTAACACGTTCATGACAATTGACATGATACTCACTTGAATCTGCGGTATGCTTCAACCTCTCGCATCGCCTCCTTAACCCCATCGCTTCCCGTCGGACAGCGTATCTTTTTGAGCGCGAATTGTCTCTGCGCAGCAGTTAGTGTGCCCAAGCGTCCTGGGTATAATGCTCACACCACTATGTTCGTCCTGCGCCAAATATACAAAAGAGAAACCGCCCTCTCCGAGGACCTTTATGATGTTGACTGCGAGTGTCCTGTCAGTTACACGTCGGGCACGTTGTAAAAGCACAATGTACATGTTCGTCCGTTGATCTTGATTTTGGCTGACTGCTGGCAGAGACACGAGGAGAGCGCCCAGAGCGCGTCCTTGGCCTGGTCCTTGAGGTTGTCCAGCGCGCGCATAAAGGCAGTCGGCGGCGGCGGAAGGGACATGGTGGCCGGAGGAAAGGATTTCCAAGTAAGGCGCTTATGTCATCTTATCCTCTCTCTCAAACGAACGACGATCTCGTTTCAAGTTTGTCCATCATAAATTATTGACTACAATTGAATAGATACCATAAATATTTTTCGCAGGTAACTGTTCTTTCCCTTGTTCTTCATTTTCTTAACCATGACCTTAGCGACGTCCACTTTGAACTCGGAGGACTCTGTATTTCCCATCTGCTCTCATGTTCAATCAGCGCTGTCGAACTGCAGAAAAACAAAAACTCACTGAACAATCACGTCTCCTCTGCCGATAACCCTCCCATCGCTAGTAATGGGCATCCCTGCTTGGCTAATCCTGTACTGGCCCACCAGCCGCCTGTCTCGCGCGTAGCTGATTCGTGCACAGAGCATCCTGTTGTCTATCCCATTAAAGTGAATCCTGCCATCCTTCCTCTTCAACACACCCGTCCACGGGATCTGCACCTTGATGACCAGGTCCTGGCCAATACGCGCGTACGTGTCATGCGGCGCCTCCTCCACAACAAAGAGGATATCCTGAAAAGTCCCATCTCTCCGCTGGTGTCCCACGTTAAGGCACGATATGACGGTGCCGTGCTGGCTGCCTGCAGGAACGTGCACGTCGATCATCACGTTCTCTTTCATGCCAGAGAGGTGGAAACGCGTTATGCGGAAGCGGTACTCTCGCCCATGAAAGAGATCCTCGAGGGACATTGTCAGCGCATATCGCCAGACTTTGGAGGTCCCAGTGCCTTTGGTGTATGTGGGGTAATCGTGGAGATGTGTGCGCGACCGATTTAGATGGTGGGGATAACGACCTGCCGCTCTATGTCTTTCATCAGTCCGAGGAGTCTCTTTCCTACAGGTTATTTCAGAAAGAAGTCTCCGGATAACAACGGAATATACTCACCTTTGGCTGTGAGTTTTATGATTCGCGTCTCTCATGACGCTGACCCAGTCCTCTAGCAACGACTCTACACTTCCGTCATCAATCGTCGCGTCTGTAGACCGAATATTTTGGAATTTTGAGTACGGTCCAACATCGTCGTCCTCAAGAATAGATCCCATACTAGTGGGCGGACTCGTAGGAGGACTTGATGGTGCCGTGCTCCGACTGAGGGCATCAAAGCTGTCCATCGTCCTCGTGGATGAACTCGAAGAGCCGGATGTTGCGACATGTGTAGGGTATGCAATTTCGCGGGGCATGTCAGAATTCGATCTCGATGTCCTCGGCTCTGCACCTGAGCCTTTTTGTTCAGGATGTGACGTGCCACGGTCACGCAACAGCGACCTGTATGCACCGTTGACCTAATTCACAGTCAGCGACCGACTCTTCGGTGTTTCACTTGTTTCAGCCATCCGGCGCCTACCTGGATGAAGTGCTCTGTGCAGCTCTTTATGTCTTCCCGACTGCGATCGGGATGCCATCGCAGCGCCTGCATGTCTCAATAAGGCATGGTGAGCTGCGGGGCATGCCACTGTACCTGTCTTTTGTACGCGGCCTTGATATCTTCCACTGTGGCATCAGCCGGGACACCCAGGATCTGGTGAGGCGCCTTGGGATGGGGAGATCGCATCGTCGTCGTTCAGTGTCAAACGTTCTTTGGGCCAGATGCTCGAAGGACATTAGTCGCGTTATTTATGCATGTATTCACACTTCCAAGCTCGTGCACCTCACCACATCCGGCTGATCTTCCTGATAGGTATGACATGTGTTCCCGATTATGTCCGCCATCGCAGGCCTCCTGCTTTCAATACTGACATCCGAATGGTTCCACCGGAAATGAAGCGAGCATTGAAAGTTGAAGTGGCGACCCTGCCATATTATTCCCTTATCGTCGTCGAGGAATAAATTGAAAGTGAACGTTTTACGTTCTGGAAGTCGGTCAGACTCATATCGCGCAGGTTCGTTCAAACGTCGGCAGTGGCGAGGAGTAAGTTGATCCTTCTGGGCTTCGACTGTATGGTGTCGTCATCTTAACCGAAATCTAACATCAGTTCTATGAACAGTTTCCTTTTCAGGACGCGCTGTTGAACGATTGTAGCGCCCTTTAGAGGCCGTCGGCAGCGATCTCAGGATAATTTTTGAATATTTGAAGCGCTGATTAATCGGTAAGTTCCGTCCTTCTCTCGGTCGCAGTGTTCCAAATCTCGATTAGAACGATTAATGGTTGCGCCACGACCTGTTACACTAAATCTCTCTGGCGAGGGCTATAGATCGTCTTCTCTCCTCTTATCGCGCTCTCTAGACCGCTCGACACACGGTCGGCATGCAGGCTTCCCAGGCAAGACGTAAAGCTCATAAAGCTCAAACATTATCAATTCGCCCTTCAGTCGTATATCCTTCATTCTCGTGTTCCGCTCTGTTTGAGGCTCGACAATGCGTAAAGGACTGACAGCGAAGACACAAGGACTCGATACCATTGGTCATTTCCGTTCCTTCACAACCTGCGTTGGTCACTGCGATATGTTAGTTCCATCATTTTCCTCACGCGTTGAAGCTTGTGTCTCCGCGGAAACCTGAGTGACCTCGTTTCAGAGACTCACAGAAGAACCATATTAGCTCTAGCTTCTCGTTTCATTGCCGGTGTGCGGCGCAGACGAGGGAAGGGGATGGTAGGTTTGGGAAAGTGTCTGATAACGAAACGCCGCTCGATAACAAGGTCCAAAATGAGCGCCTGGGCCATGGGTGGCCCAAGGCAGCTAGAATTCGCGCTCTAGCCTTTGATAACTGTGGCAAGGAACTCGTAAGGTGGCTTGATAATATAGTGTGAGTTGTGGGAGTGTTCTATGTGCTTTTTTTTGCGTGCGAAAAATCGGAAAAAGTTTCAATTCGAGTTTTTCATGAGAACGTCAGGAACAATAAGGTCTCGGCACCGCCCAAGCGCACGACACTGAAAAAAGTCAACGAAAGGCGGTACATTGAGTAATGCGTCATAAGCGATGATCTGAGATTGGCCCTGTTGATTTTGCAGGGTGTCGTGTGTGCCTGAACCTTGGTTGCCTCACTCCAAAGTATCCAACTCGTCAGTAACGACTTCATTAACGATTCGACATTACTTCTATGTATCTTTGAACGACTTTTACTTGATTTTCTATCTATTTGTTTCTCATGATCTTGTTCAACTTGCCACTGTCCCTGCTTGCTTCTCTATTCCTTGCTCAATCTGCAGCAGCATATACCTCGCTTCCAAGGTCGGTCCCGCTTTATTTGCCACGGATAAGCCTAATACATGCTATCCTATAGATGGGGGCAAGCTGTGGCCGTAATGGACAACATGCTCTACGTTCATGGCGGAAAGACGGACGAATACAACTCATATTCCTACACATCGGCGCCAACCAACAATGACCTGTTGTATCTCGACCTGTCTTCCTCGTTCTCATCGGATTCGACACCGTGGCAACTCGTTAGCCGCGCCGATGACGGTCCCGATGTGGCCTGGCATACCCTCTCCGGGCTCAATTCCTCATATGCACTGCTTTTTGGCGGCTTACCAGGCCCAAATTCATCTACCGTCCTCACTTCACAAGCCGACTCTGCCTGGCTGCTCAATATCCACAATGGAATCGGGCCAGTTTGGCTGCAGGAAGCGAAAGCATGGGGCGGAGAACCTGTTCGCCGTATCAGACACTCGACGGTGACCGTAGAGTCTGGTCATGTCTTCATATTCGGGGGAGAGCTCCCAGACGGTTCTGACAATCCTATCACCACTCATTACCTGTTCAATCCCTTCGACCAGTCGTTCACAGAACTCCCGACTGAGGGCGGACCCTCAGATATCACCGGCCACGCATCTTGCATTCTTTCCAACGGAACTATCGTTGTCTTTGGCGGATACAGTCAGTCTACCAACACTCTACTGCCGTTCTCTACAATTTGGTCGATCAACGCGGGGATAGCGTCCGAGAATATCACCTGGAATTCCATGTCCGTCGCAACGACAAATATTCCTCACCCGCGACGGGCTTTCGCGGCTACATGTCTGGATGGATCCCGAGTTCTTATCCACGGCGGAAGTGACGCGGAGTTCCAGACCACGTACAGCGATGGCTGGATTATCGACTTCTCACAGGATCCCGCTATCTGGACCCAAATAAACGCGTTATCTGACCTTGGTGCTCGTCATGACCATTTCGCCGTCGCTGTGGGATCATCAGTTATTATTGGGTTCGGTATGTCGTATTTATTCAAGATGTTTTCTCTTTTCCTGACTTGGGTTGCTCAGGCTATGGGGAGTCTGGTCCGGCGGGTAGTGGCCTTTCCTTCTTTGATCCATTCGGTGGCACCGTTGGTTCCACGTACAACCCGCCGCCTTCGACAGCATGGCCAACACCAACCATGCCTGGATCTACCCAGACTTCAGGTCCTACTCAGACGACAGGAGGAGAGACTGGTGGCGTAGATCCAACTTCCACCGGTGGATCAAATCCAAACGATCCAGGTGGCGGGAATGATGGTGGAACTCCGCAAGGCGGCGGTGGTTCAAATGACAATACCACTGCGATCGCAATCGGGACTACATTTGGTGTCCTTGGTGCATTTGCTGTGGTCGTGGTCGTGGTTTGGTACACGAGGAGGCAACAACAACGTCGTTTCACGATTCTGAACGATAATGACGACGACCAGGACAGTCCTCACAGTGCTTCTTTCGATGGACGAGTTCCCGTCGCTGGTGGGTTTGAGCCCGAGTATGAGGGGTGGACTATTCTACGCAGTATTGGTTTGAGTGGTGCCGTGAACCCGTTCAGCCCGCGACGTATGCCCGAGAGACGGGATATGCTTGCGGACGAAGATACGCGGGTGTTCATGGTACCAAGGTACGAGCGGTATAACGGCAGTTCCTGGTCTCTCCGAAGCATACTTGGTGGTAACAGACGAACTCGGGAGCCGAGTGGGGCAAGCTCATTAGGCACTCCATGGGGAGAGAAGAACGATCCGTTCTCTGATGGTGACTCGCTCATGGCGGACGCGGAGAACGGTTTGGCAGGTGCCGCCGCTTTGTCGAATCGACACTCCGGACGTCGGCAGTTCAGTCAAGCCAGCACGCTGAGCAACGTCAGCTACCATGATCCATTTGCTGATCCTATTGCGGAGGAAGAGCACCTCGTCCATCGGAATGTCGAGAAGGATCACAAATCCTCCCTTGAAGATGTAGAGATACCGCCGGCACGTCTCGAAATTCAAACAACTCTTCCATTGGATTATGCTACTCGCACGCTCAGCCCCGTAACGGAGGCTTCCCGATCTCTAAATGCGCCTAGCTCAGTATCATCCAATTCCGTTGAAGGCCTCACTCCGTTCGATAGTGCGTCCAGAGTAACTTCACGCACATCGTACGAGGCGCGTTCCCCTCGATCATCGTCTATAATTGATTCAGCACCTAAACCCATGCGACGCAGTGATTCGTGGTGGAATCGGTTCTCGAACCAGTTTCTTAGATCGGCATAACAGCGGAGCTTCTAGGAGAGGTAGTAATGTACTTGACTTCCGGGACCCCCATCCTCCTCCGCGTTTGATTGCAATCGAAGAGAGCACGCATTCGGCGAATTCAAACTCTCCAGAAAG
>JADNRX010000871.1:0-19141 GCA_015501595.1 Hymenopellis radicata
TGGCCACCAGGCATGTCGAGCTTTTTGTCGAGTCCAAGAAGGAGTGCATAAGTCATCGTACGGGTACTAAGGTCCTGTTTAGAAAGAGGCTCAGTCCCTATACTGCCAGTCTAATGAATAGAAGTCAGATATGCTGAAGAGAGTATTAGTTCATCACTTGCCATAACAAACCCGTGCAATTGTTTTGTAGCATCCACATCGAGGCGCGCTCGCTTTGCAACTTCATCAACAAAGCGCGCAGGAAGGACATCAGCGACAGACGGAGGTGCTGGAGAGGGCAATGGTTGCGTGGGAGTTGCATCTGAACGCGAAAAGCCGCCGAAAGAAGGGAGAGATGAAGTGTGGTCAGAGGCTGACGACTCGCCCGCACGACTTGATGGTATGTCGCGACCTGTTATTCTTGGATTACAACGGACATCTAGGAAGAAGAGATATCGTACCAGGGATATACGCCATGGGCCGCGTGCCTTGGGGGTCCAATGGTGCCAAATCGTTGCGATGGTTTTGGTGTAGTCCCGCGATGTCATAACGGTCATCGTTTTGAAACCGTTCAGCATTCAACCGTGGAGAATAACGTTCCCGCGAGCCATATGTCGACTCTGGGGAGGCAGAACGGCGACGTCGATATTGGTGTTCATAGGGAGAGTATGAGTATGAGTATGAGATGATCGGTTGTGGTGGTGGTGAAAGGATTGATGAGACAGAGGCAAACTCGACTGCTGATTATTAGGGGTGACGGGTACTGGCTGCTGAGGTGCTTGAAAGGCCTGTCGACCTAGGTATTCCTGTCGAAGAGGGCTATACGGGGGACCCGGAGAGCGCTGGGCTGACGGAGCTGGCTGCTGGCGGGGCTGAGATGTGGCGGCAAAGCCTCGAATTGAAGGGGATGGTGTAGGAAAACTCATGACAGTAAATAGAGAAGGAAAGTTCCTGTAATTGTCCGCTGGCAAGCAGCCGTTCACGTGCAAGTGAGGTGCTTGTTGATTGAGAGTCAACAAGGACGTCGACGAAAAGTGCGATGGACATGTTTGGCAAGACATTTATCTTCACGCCATCACGATGCAGTACAACGTCCATCTGTCCAGCCCCGTAACGCCCTCTAAACATAGCGGAATGCGCCGGTTAGACCTCGCATTTTGTTGAAACATTAGCACTTATACAACTTTGAAGCATGAACGTGATGGTCAGATGGCCGTCGCAAAGTGGTCAGCCTTCCTCTCATATAACACACCTAGTATTCTGATTGATATTCAGCCTTTTTCCTGGTGGTGCTCTGGATAGTCAAACAACGGACAGTCAATGGATCCAGAATCTTACCGATACTCAGCCATCGCCGCGGACACCAATCCAAGCCAGTCAACTACAAGAGGGATCCTGGCCTGTGAGTATAGTCCCTTTCTAAATGTGCAAGTGTTCATTAACGTTTATTCGTCATGTAGACTCCAGATCCGACCAGTGGTATCGCGGGATATGATGAAGACGGTACTCCAGTATACGAGTCTCAACTTCTGCCCAGTCCGAATGGAATCGCCTTCCTTCAGAATGAACATGGAAGTAGAACGTCAAGCAACTTTAACCACGAGGCTGATGAGCCTGGACCACGCAAGCAATCATCTTTACGTGCGTTTCGATGCAGATTCTTTCCCCATCAGTCTCATTTACCATCATTCAGATTCTCAGAAGCACTGGCAGGGAAGACACGTTACAATCACAAAATATGAACATCAACCTTACGACGTCTTCGAAATACGCGTCAATCACGACTGGAAGCCAAAGTTCGCGTACTCAAAACTTTGCACTGTCAGTATTGAAGATGAATGATGACTGAACATCCACGTACCGGCAGATCGAAGACTGGCTCGGAGAAGGCCAAGGTACTTGCCAATGACACTTTTCGCACGAATGACTGCATTGAATGATTCGAAGGCCTCCGTCGCAAAGAGAATTGCTGGGCCAAAGCGGCGAATGTGCTCCGGCCGGGAGATGCACCAGAATGTGGAATTTTGGTTTGTTGAACCAGCGGGAAGACCACCTCGCAGCGAGAACGAGGAAAGCACGAATTTCTCGTGTTAACGTATCCTAAAGGTTAGATATCAAATCGGTTGCTAATACGTAGAGGAGAGACACTTACAACGTAGACATCGATATCACTAATTTCGGTCTGCCATATTATGGGAATGAGCTTTGAGAGACACAGCCACGTCTCATATGATTCCGCCGAAATCAATCCTCGCAAAACGAAAGGTGCAACTTGGGCAATAGCTCGGAAGTCGCGACCTGTTAGTGAAAGGCCGTACTTGACAAGTGTGCGACCATTTAGAGCCGGTATTCCCAGACCACTCGTATCAAAGGAACTGAGTTTATGCTCCAGCTCGTCGAGTTTGCTTTGTTTCTTGTTGAGTTGAACCTTGAGGACGTCTTGCCACATGTACTTGACGAATCCAAGTAAGACGACATGTAGGATTTCCACGGAAGTATCTCGATGTGGATCCAGACCTAAGACCGCCATTAGTATATGAGAGCTTGGAAAGAGCTGAAAACCAACCTTGAAGACGCCAGACGGGGCTCATAACACGATCAGGGAGACTTGTTATGCAAGAACGCAATGCATCCGCCTTGCTCTGCTGGGTTCGTTTACTCTTGTGCGATTGAAAGAGCTTTTGAATGAAGAAGTCTTGATATGTGTCCTTGACGCCGCTGGCTGTCCGCATGCCCTTGACCCGCGTTTCCGAGCCGATGAGAGCTGCTTCGTTAAACATGGCAGTCAGCGCGGCAACTGTCTCGGCGCCTTTTCTCGCTGTGCCTGGCTGCGAGAAACTTAGTTGAATTCATGGGTACAATCAAGTAAAAAGATTACTCAATGAACTCGAGGATACGAGCCTTTACTTGTTGATATGTCTCGGCGAACTTGCTGCGTTTCTTTGGCGCGTTCAAATCGTCATCGCTGGCGTTCCCTTCCTCATCTTCGTCGGTATCGTTACCGTCAACATGGCCACGTTCGCGATCGCGCGTTTTGCCCATCACTTGACAGACGCGACAGAACAACTTTCCGCGGAGACCAATGTGGCACGCAAACTCACTTTGCATCGGGTTGTCGCCAAGCAGAGCAACCACCCAGGGAATAACGAGAACCTCTTCTTCAAAATGACAATCCCATGCCTCTATGCCGGCCTCCTCCGCAATGCTGAAGAGTTTTGTTGAGAGAGAATCCAAATCTACAAATGACAACGTACGCGAGGTGATCTGCTATGCCATCAAGCATTTCGAGGGGCGCAGCTAGGTTGGATGTACAGAGGAAGTGGATATTGTACTTTGTGAGTTTCCGATCGTTCAAGGCCGGCCGGCGTGAAGAGAAAGCTATTATGCTTGTTCCACTTCTTCGACACGTTGCCTGAAGTATCATCACAGTAAGTACATCCAAATGGGAAATGAAAGCACACGCCGACCATTTGCTTTGGCGCGCCACTGATTCCCTTTGGTGGGATTCGTCAATTTCCAAGCAGACGGTGGCAGTCGAGGATCGTGGCAGTCGAGGATCGGAGACTACGCCTAAGATATCGTTAATTGTGCTGAACAATATAAACAAAGAACTGCTCACCAAGTAAACGTCGAGGATCGGGTGCATTATACCGCTCGAAGTTGTTGCAAAACTCCAGAAAATTCATATTGCGCTGCTGTTCGTGAACCTCGAACTCATCCGCAATCACGAGCCACCCATTATTATTGTAGTCCGCCTGTAATTTCCAGCATTCCGCGTACATCTGTGTCCCTCGACGGAACCATCGGACAGGCAGGCAATATTCTTCACGATGGTGATTGAGGATAGTCGGCTCGAATATGAAGTAATCGGACGTGTCCTTGCGAATCATCGGTGGCGCCAAATCATCGGGGAATTCGTCAAGCCATCGCTGCGCCTGAAACGCCTCCGAAACCTTCTTGCCACTGTCCTCGGGGAAGAACGAGAGATGCTCGCGTACTTTAGGGTTGGCCATCTCCTAGAATCGCAGTAAGTATCATTCCAATGTACCCTCCTTGTTGATCATACCTGGGTGATGATCTGGGAGAGGCTATTAATGTAGTAAACATTGCCGTGGACACCATCATGTAGCACCCTCATACATGATGGTGTCAATACCACAGAGCTTTTGAAGGCGTTCGTTGACCGTCTTCATACTGCGGACAGAGGGTACGTCGGCCGTATCGTTAGAAGATAGTAGCCACAGAAACAGGTCTAGCTGAGCCTGCGAGAAAACTGAGCGAGGCAGATGCATCAGAATATCGAGAGTGCATGTCTGGAAAGTGTTTAGCAGGAACAGCTGTAAGGAATATCTCATACATACGATCTTATCCTTCCAGGGATACCACTCCGGCGAATCTGGCTCTGATTCGGATGGCCGCGCGCGCTTTCGCGAGCCGCCTTCAGCGCCAGCACTATCATTCGCGAACCCTTAGAGACATAATATTAACATGCGGTGAGATCCAGGAGCATACAAGACGTACAATGTGAATCATCTTCGTGAGTTGGGTCAACATCGCGAACTCTACATCATCAGGAATTTCATGTAATGGTTCGTCGGAGTCGTATTCGGAGTCGGAGGGTGCATCAAACTTGAAGTCGGAGTCAACTTGAACTCCTGAATAATAGATGTCGAGCATGCCTGCAGTCAAGCCCGCCATTTCTTGATGGACCTGCGCCTGATCAAAAGTGTGTGGGTGTTCATCCCTCGCGAACTGGAGATTCCAGAAGTTCTGGTCAGCCTCGTACGTGGCGGTATGAGAGGAGGTATCGATATTAGGGTCCTCAAAGGGGTCAGTCGGGACATGGTAGGTGTCGTATAATGAGCCCAAAAGCCCTCGCATTCCACTATCTATGAGTTGGAAACGAGAGTCCTCCATAGAGACATCAGGGTCTGAATGCGAGCCAGGCGACGAGTCTGGCGCCGGTGTAGCATTTGCATGAAGCCGTCGCAGGTACAAATTTTGGCGGTGAGCATTTGACTGCTCATGGCGAGCTTGGTGCCGAGCTTGGTGCCGGAGTCGGCGGTGGGGCTCCTCTTGCCCCAGAGTGAAGGCTGAGAAGGAGGAGATGAAGAGGAGATAGGTAGCAGAGTGGAGGGAGACACGGAAAGGGAGGTTCACGCACGAGGTAATACCGGATTACCGTAAGCGGATTGGTCGAGGTTGATTTCGAACTTTGGACTTTGGATAGGGGTAGGGTTACAAATTGGGTAGTCGATCTCGCTCTCTCAAGGCTCTCTTCTCGCTCGCATCTCTACACAGTCGGCTCTGTCTTCTTAGCAAGATAGAGTGTGGCGCATGTACATAGGGTGTATATGTACCTGTAGAGGTTAGTCTCCTCCCTGCTTGACTTGGAACCACCGCCATGTCCGAATTTCAAGGTCTAAGTACTTTCACGTCTCACGCGCCTTGTCTCGGTGCTCGACCTGGTACGGCGCGTATCTCGGCCCTCGTCGCGTCAATGCTACAACTCATCGCCTCAAATGTCTCCCTGGATGCCGCGTCATCTACTGAATAGCCGTCTCGTACGCATTCATTGCTGCTGCCATCGCCGTCGGTCCCCATTGCCACATCATTGGGTATTGCTCTTGGCCACAATGTTGGCAACGTACAAAATACCAATGACACCGGCACTACACTGATACAACGCGACTGCGACGATCTGCCACTGGTTCCATACGTCGGGAGCCTGTTCCAATCAAACTGGATGGCAGACGGATGTGTAGATGGTGCGTGGTTTTTGTTACGGCTTGCTCCTGTCGTAAATGACGCATATATCCAGCTTTTTCTGCCTCCCTTCTCTCGCGACCAACAGATTGTTGTCCCAAAAAACTTGGCGATTCTGTCCAGCCCGACGTTTGCACTTCTTGTTTCCTTACCTGTACCACCATGACGAGCATATGCGGTTCATCAGTGGAGACGACGACGAACGAACGACTTCCTGGCCCTCGGCAGTGACAGCGGTGCATGCCAATCTCGTAGGAATGACCATACCTCAGATCTGTCCCGGCAGGCTCTTCAACGAGCTTGTCAGCGCCAACGGCGGTCAGCGCATCAAAAAGATGTGTTCAACTTCGTGCCCTCGCACCGCTTCGAGGAACAATGCCATTGTAAGCCGCCTCCTAGCAGCCACCACTCGCTGACCGCGCTACAAAAGACCGGTCGAAACCCAGATTGAAAGGGCGACAGTTTTGTTAATGAGAAAGTCGACCATAGTGGTTGGCGCAGATATCCTGGCCACTCAAAGGTGCGCCTTTCTCCTGCAATTCAACTCCAGACTCAATATCCGTCTGCAGTCTGTCAGCATCGTGCATGATACTAAGCCGTTCAACGTGTCACTCAGCAACAAAAGACTGTATCTAGACGACATACTGTTGCATACAGCCTGTTGGAGTGGCGACGAGCAGGATTCATACGGAACTCAGTACTGTCGTGCTTGGCTTGCCTATATGATATCTTATTCTCTGACGCAGTACAGATGCTTTCTCGACATCCAGATAGACACAGTTTGTTGTTCATTCAATAATTGCTTTCTTGTCTTACAACCTTTAGGTGTTCATAAAGTTTCGCGCCATTTGTACAGGAAACTGCGATGACTAGCCTAGGAAAGAGCAGTCATCAAATGTGGCATGCGACCTCAGCACTACTCCCGACGGCTGCGATCACCCGGTGTCGTTGCAGAAGGTGAGTGGCTTCCTTTGGGCTTCCTCGATGGCGACCTCGCCTAATAGAGGGACAAGTCAAACCTAGACAACTGCGAAGCATGTCGACGTTGAGGGCTGCTAGTGAAGATAGACTTTTGATGCCAAGGTGTGCCTTTTTAGATAAACCGGACGTGGAATGACCATCGCTGGCCCTCTCGAACTCGTATCAGCATGCATCAGCAGCTACTCCTACTCGCAAGCCTCGACCCACCGAGAATGTGATGTATCAAATGACAACCTTTAAAATACAGCTTCACAAGGGTAAGCCGATGATTTTGAGCGCCTGGACCTGAGTCTTATAATGCTCGTAAAACCCAGTGAAATCAGGCCTTTACGCGGAGAAGGAAGACACCAGCAACATTGCTCGGGTTAACGACGATGACCCAGAATGCTGGGCCATCTGCCTCGCTTTGCCCTCCGTGGAAAATGTAGCTCGTAAGCCGCGCATCCCGTAAGCCGCGCATCCCTCTCAAATTCTTGCCAATGACATTTATCACTCCAGGATCATTTCGGTGCACCCAACCAATTGCGAAGGACCACCACAGACTGGGTAAGCTTCTCGTCTGTGATGTTACCGGCATCTAACATTCCTCCTTAGCACTCATCCTTTGACATGGTTTGTACCACAGAGAGAAGAGCGCGACGTCAAGGCTGCTAGCTGCCCTTGAGGTGTTTGGGAACGGGGTAGGAGCGATACAGGAGCATGAGGTTGGGTGTGATGCGAGGGGCTGAGAGCATGGAGTTCGAGTCGAAGCTCGGCCAGCCTTGTGGCGTTCCTTACATGGCATAGTGTATCCCAGAGACGAATTCATTAAGATAGCCTGCATGGGGGTATGTAGCCAGATAGCAAAAACAATAGACATGTTTCAATACCCCAAGATAGTATCTCAGGTATACCTCACCATTCGGGGGTCTGTGGCGTGATGTATTCGGACATGTTTTGTCATTTTGCACCTGTGAAAAGTTGAAAGTGTTGTTGTGGTGCCTCCAGTACAGCTGCATATAAATTTAGTACTTACATTCATATGTGCGCCACATGTAATCTCACTTGGAACGCAGAGCCTCGGTCTGTGGACCGCGAATACTTAGTGGGCGCGCGAAAGTGGTCAAAGGTCACGTGATGTAACCCTAGACCGAAATCCAAAATCCAAAATCCAAAATCAAACCTCGACCAATCCGCTTACGGTAACCGGATGGACCATCACGGCGAAAACTCGACGCACATGAAGGGCTGGATCGGAAGGAGACGAGCATCCTCAACCAGCTGCGAGCCGGTCACATCGGTCTAAACAAACACCTCCACAGGATCGGCGCCGCTCAATCCCCGATGTGCGAATCATGCCTTGTTCCAGAGACCATCCCCATTTCCTCCTACTGTGCCCTCGATACGCTGAACAGAGAAGGCACCTACGCGAAACGATTCGACATTCACAGTTCAGCGTCCGTGGCCTACTAGGACAGCGCAGGCACATCACGAAGCTGGTCAAGTTTGTGAAGGCCACCGGATGCCTGACGATTTTCAAGAGCTCACCTCCCCCACACGAGAGCTCAAGCCCGGGGACTCAGGACGACGATCTTGGTGCCACGGGCACGCGAGGGGGAGGCGAACTCTACACCGAGTCCCTCCCACCTCCTTCGGAGGAGGGAAGTAGTTCTATCATTGCGCCAAACTGACATGCTAACGGCAATGCGAGCGATACCAGCGACTCACCGACCAGCGCGGGCTGCGGACCGTAGCAGGGCGGATCTCGCAACAAAGAGATGGGCAAGATCTCTGTGTTGAGAGAACGACAACCAGCGAAGAGACATCACCAACCCCACTCGAGAAGCTACAACCCACGGATACCAATTTTCAACATCAACAACGGCGAACCACCCCACCACAACCGATTACGATTTTACACTTATTCTAGTAGGAATTCACCCTTACTTTACAACGTACGTATATCGCGAGCACGCGCGCATTAACGCGAAGTAGATACATCACCCTAAGTATGACTAGTACAGCGAGGAGTGCCACATGGCCCGCTTCGGGGCCGAAGGCACTATAATATGACTTATTCATTCATTCATTCCTCTTGCTCATCATCGCAGACAAGGCAAACAACGAAATCTTCATTGGAGTTCGGGTCTGTGACGAGTCGCCAGACTGGTGGTGGTCGTGAGCAAGGGTGCGATGTTTATTACGGCACTATATATAACCGCGGCTGTCTATACTAAGGAGGAACAATTATCTTCCTCCCGTTTAGAGTATGGAAATCGAGACTACCGCGGCTGTCGATCCCTGGGTTTGATGACATTTCGCTGTGTTGTCTAAAAGGTGGCTTACAGCGTCGTCGTGGAGGTGGAAAATGGTATTGTCAATTGCTTGATGCATGTCGGGAGGGTACATTCACTCCTATGTACAACTGAGACACCTATAATGTGTCGCGTTGACACTTTTGGTAAGTGCCGTTCCGGCGCCGTTGACTTTGTTACCCTTCCGTCACTCCGAATGTCTGGAGGACCCCTGAAAGTACGGTTCGAGGCTCAGTTCATCATCAGATGAATTCTGAAGGACCGGCCCGAAACATAAACTCTGTTCATCGTACAAATAGGTCTCTGTCAAAAGAACTGAGATGCACATTCCAGGGTATAACTAGTGAACATTCGATACAAACAATAGGTAGCACTGTAGGTAAGCTTCAGAAAGAAACAAGAGGATCAAAGTTACGGTGGTCCAAGAGCTGAGTAAGTAATGGTCTGAGTGTCTTCGCTAAGTAAGTCCTTAACACCGTGGCGTATATAAATCGAGACAGCGTACTGATCAAATAGGGTTAGACTTAGCAGAAATGGCACCAGCGCTCTCTACAAAGGATACAATGCTTTTGTTGTGCTTGTTTTTCTGCCGCGCAGCTGATTTCTTGCACTTCGTCATAAGTAGAACATGAAGAGGCCAGTCCCCGTCATAGTTATCCAACTGAGGAAATTCCGACCGTACCTGCAAATTGAAAGATTCAGAATGAATGTTCAACCTATTCTTAACAACTTACAAGTTGAACAACGACAGCAAGACTCTTGTCACTCTGATTTTCATAGCACTCCCCAACTTGCAGCTTGGTTTTCGCCATATCTTCCACGAATTCCTATATACGATTACTGTTAGACTAACGGACTTGAAGAAAAACCAAAAGATCATACGTCAAATTTATCCGCTGTTGCTTTATCCCATGTCAATTCTTTGAAAAGCTGGTTTTTGGCCATCCGACCCGGCGGTCGAGGCAGCCTAACCTTGAAGAAACCAGCAAGAGAATTCTCTGCCGAATCTCTGCTTGTGGATGCAGACAAGGTTGGATCCTCCATCCTAGACAAGGCTCCGATACTAGGAAGTGCTTGAGGTAGAATCCTGCGTGGATGGAAGAGGGGTGTGCATCGGGATGGGATGAGGAGATGGCGGCGGGGAACAGAAATAGACAAATCATCTCCGATTGAAGAAGCTGGCGTTGGGATGTTAGGAAGTCCAGGAATTGGGAGGTCAGAGGCAACATTTGCCTGGAAACCCCCAGCCTCTCGAACAACGCGTCCGGGATATGAGCTGCGCGCAGTAGAATACGGCTGATAGCGTATGGACAGAAGACGACGAAGAGTGCCTTGGTCCGTGGTGGCGCGGAGGGGATAGGGCCAGGGATCCAACATAAGGTTACTGTTGGCTCTTAACACAGCAACCGGCGGAGGCGGAAGGCGAGCAAGGGCAAGAGCAGGAGCCTCTGTAGTTTTGGGCATTGGAGAGATCGGTATCGACGAAAGATGAATACAGCCAAGATTATAACATGGAGCTGGTGAGACTAGAAAATTGAAACGTGGACTTTCACGACTATGGTCGAACAATTAGCATGAACAATAATCAAGGCAGACCAACAATTAGAACCGTTCTGCAGGCGCGCGCAAGCCCGAATGGCGGAGAAGAATTATCTGAACAGATCTGAACGCAGCTGTCTCGCACTGGGCCAAGGGCTATCAATCAATAGAAGACCTTTTTGGTGGTCGCCTCATGACTACTCTCCGTTGAGCAGGCTTCTCAAACTGACAATTGAAACATACCAACAATTAGAACCTATCTGGCAAGGGGTATCGACGAGAAAGGCGGATATAACAGTCAGGATTAGGCGAGCTGCAGAGACTACACTCACAATTGCCATGGCAGACCGACAATGACAATTGACAATTGAGACAGATCCACAATTGAAAAAGGAACCTGGCCGCAAGCGCAGGCCCAAAATTAAACCGAATGGAGGCTCCTAAAGCAGCCGTCGCTGGCGTAAGGAATTCGAGGCTCGAGCAGCTGATGACCGGTGACCGGCAAGTTCTGTCCGGCAGCGCTCGGCATGCTGTCCATCAGGACGACGAAAAGCGATGCTAAGAACCGCGAGAATTTACCGCCATCACTGGAGGTTATTAATCAAGCCGATGACGGTCAATCCTATAATACTAGTACTGATGCATTCAAGATGCATTACGTCGCGTGCGCTCATCAGTACCTCCGTGAGCATTTTCGGCCCAAGACACATCGTGCTGTGCGTGTCGGTCTTGACGCGTCCGTTTCGTCGAGCGTGCTCGCGACTCTCCGCATGACTTGATCTCAACCGTGTGCCCGCCAAAGGAACGTTGCTGTAATCCAACACTCGTCAATAGCCTCCGACATTCATGACGCTCGTCGCTTCACCTATTCCCGTGATTTTCTTTTTGCTACACAGATCCGCCCGCACGTCCTTCAGCCTCTACTTCGACAAATGGTTACAGATCCACCTAAGCCCGATGGACAGACAATTAACATGTACATAGACAATTGGACAATAGACTGGTTCACTATGAAATGAGAACAATTCCAGCCTGAGTCCCACATTATTGTTCATGGCTGTGGTATAATTGACAGACGGTGGGGGTTAAGCGTACACAATTATCATGACACCCTCTAGCTCTTACACAGCAAAGTACTCCCTCCACGGTCACTTCGGCCGCGTTCTCTGCCTGTCCACTTCGGAGGATGGCCGCTTGCTCGCTACTGGAGGTAGGCTCAAACATTTGTAAAATTACTGGGGCATTTACACTTACTTAGGAATTGACGGGACCAAGATTTGGTGCCTTCAAGCGATGCAACTTCTTCATGAGATTCCAAGTTTTAAAATTCGTGGGGCCACTACTGAGGTTTGCTGGATTCGACGTGATGATAACCCCGAAGTCGAGCTTCTTGCATACGGCACACAGTGCGGTTTTGTCATATTTCTGCGTAGATCGCAGACGGTTAGTACTTGTTTAGTGAGGTCATTGAACTCGTTCTTACTCTCACACAGACTGTGTTCACGGAATTCCACGTCGCGCAGATTCACGATCCTAGTGAAATCACAGGCATCGCTTACAGCAGCTCTAGCAACCGAGTGGCTATGGTTAATGTCAAGGGCTCCGTTGTGACCATGAGCATCGATCCAGTCACCATGCAGCCCAGTCTTCATGGAGGCTGGTGTGTGGTCGTAGCTGATTGTATGCCTGGTGGTGTGGCGTTCAACACCGAAAGAGATATAATGGTATTCGGCACTTACGATGGCATGTAAGTATCGATTAACAGTGTGTGCTGATAGCCTCTGATTTCAAGTAGTCACGTCTTACACAACAGCAATGGCGCGCTCATGAAGACCCAAAACCTAGCAACAACCATGTACGTAGACGACATTGCATGGTGAATGATTACTTACATACTTACAGTGGGAAGGTCTCGTCTGATCCCGTGAAGAATCTGTTTTGCACAGATACCATGACGGAAGGGTTGACTCTGCACCGCATGAGTGATGCCGCGCAGGTCGGTTCTTTTCCCATTCCCAAGGACCGCATCAAGATCGCTGCACCTATTGGCGTCACCTTCGGAGAGGGCTGTAAAATAGTTGTGGCTGGCAGCGATCACGGACTACTGTACATATTCGATCTCAGAACCGGCAGCCTCCTGGAAAGGTTAACGGTGACGGAGGGAGCCTGGATTCAGGCTGTTACGGTGAGTTCTTCTCAATATAGGGATACTAGTACTTACAAACTAAGACTACTCACGTCAATGGTATACCGGCCGTCATAGCAGGATGCTCGGCTACGGATGACCATCCAAGCGACGTGATCGTCTTTCTGAAAGATACTACCCCTTCCGGGAGTAGCCCCATAGTCCGGCAATTCAGTTTTCGCAAGGTGCTTGATACACTGGCCATCGCAGTCGTTGCTGCCGCAGCTCTTACCGCCGTGTATCAGAACTGGGGATTCTTCCAGCAGGGTTGGAAGCAAGATGGAAATATGGTTGCGGCGTAGAATCGTCAGTAGATAACAGGTTGTTCAGAATGCACAGGTTCACGTATATGATAACATGGCTCGCGCAAGTCCGTCGAAAGCACTCGAAGCATGCTTCCGTTGCTATAAGCCCGGAACATCCACCTCGAGTAGTATCAAAGGACATGGTGGTCTCAAAATGGGGTAGATGGCTAGCGCTGCTGTCATTAGCCCGTGACTGTAACCTGGAGCTGCTTAATGGAACAGCGCCTCCTCAGAAAAATGCACGTTCTTTCGTGGTCAGACAGTCTGTACTGTCGTTGACTACGTGATCTGTTCTTCAGCGCTGATGGCATCCATTTTGTACTATCTTTTCAATAAAAGCTTGCCTTCAACTTCCGATTGTTGCCACAACGGGAACATCATTCTAGGTTACAATAACTCCGCCATATGGTGGCGCTAGACGTCGTCGTTATCGCGGAGTGTCAGAGCAAGGCGTTTGAGGTCGTGGGGGTAAGAATGCAAGTCCCAAATTCGGGCAACGACGAGTGATCGAGCGCAGTTAGACTCTGACTTGCACTCACCACGTCGAGCTCACTTTCTCGCGTCTGAATTCACACCTTTGCTCGGCCCGCGTGCGCTGGAACTTTGCGTTCCGTTGCCGTTAATTTCGAGTTTTGTTATCTATGACGGGCGCGATGGGTGCCTCTTAACTCAATCAATCTTATCGCATCGGGTTCGGCAGCCTGGGAAGGGTGACGCAGCCTTTCCCTCCTTGCCTCCATCC
The DNA here is from genome assembly GCA_015501595.1 of Hymenopellis radicata. NCBI lineage: Eukaryota > Fungi > Basidiomycota > Agaricomycetes > Agaricales > Physalacriaceae > Hymenopellis > Hymenopellis radicata. Next base: position 13,792 of record JADNRX010000871.1, read on the forward strand.
CTCATGTCGTTTTGCCCGACGTCAACTTTATTGGAATCCCTTTGCGGCTTTAATCGCTCATCCATTCACCCTTTTGGGCACGGTTTACTCACGGCGTAATCCTCGCGGAATGCCATACCCTGAGCTCTGGAAATTAAAATTAATTCCAGTGGTCTGCACGCGACTAGGAAGAGGACTTACATTCAACAGAATAGGGACGTACCCCGTTTGTTTATTGGCAGCTCTGACTCTTTTGAATAGGCTTTATTTCTGACAGCATGGATCCGCAGACCTCACGGTCTCATGATTTTCACGCCATGATCAAGTTCGCGCCTTGGAACCCTCTTTTTTCGTTATGGCTTCTTTATTGACGTGCCGGCATTACCATGGCCTGGACTACGACTGCCTCAAGCATGTTGATCCACGAACGTTGACCTGTTAATGATTAGGACTTGCGGGAATTCGAGGTGTGTTCGACCTGTTATTCATACCTCGTCTCTCGACGAGCTGACATTTCTTCCAGATGGTCTCCAAGAGTCACTCGGCTAGCCTCCGTATTATCTGTCTGTTTATGCTTCCAATTTAACAGCATTCTCAACTTGAAGACCAACTTACATGTGGCGCCCGAAATCCAACATTCCGCAAATCCGGTTGGCAAAGCCAAGCTGATGACCTGGAAACGAAGACGGCATGGCCCTCGAATCCAAACTGTATGGACTCCGTCAGATCCAGATCTCGCCCGAGATAACCTGGACGGACTCGGGCGGCGCTCGTCAGCGTCGAGGGCTACGATGATGCTACCAAGTCACGGTACGTTGAACTTTCTCGGCGCACATGTTGGTTGATTGACTTACCCTTCTTTAGACCTGCCTTTCAACTGTTCATTGAGACTTGTCGTTACCCTTCCCGCCTTCACTCCATCGATCTCGTCGTTGAGGCTGTCTTAGACTGTACTTACTTCAACAACACCGACACGAGTTGATGACTTGACTGTTGTGCAGTGCTGTAAGAACGTCCTACAGCCGAGTGTGACCAAGATCCAAGCACCTTCGAAAGTGTTCCCTCAAAGCGTCAACAACTGTCGGAGAGCAACCCCGTCACCCTCTGCAAGACCGACTACCTCTCCGCTCCATCTCCTCTCATCAACACGACCCGAACACCTCGTCAACCTCCCTCAGCTCGACGCAGGACTGTACACCCTTCTCGAGACCGTCTCCTCCCGTCAACGTCCTCCCGTCCGTCTCCCCCACCACCTCACGTCCTCAAGACCATCTCCCGAAGACACCTCTTCAAGACCAGCAAGACCATCTTCTCCTCAACATGCTTCCCTCAAGATGCCCCGGTTATGTCCTCGGGAAGATGATACGACGAAAGAACGTGAGAGGGAGATCCGAGGAGCAGTAGGGCGCAGATAGGGCTGGGCAGGCAATAGGTGCTGAAGAAATTTGTGGTAAAGCCTATGACATATGTAGCTGGGCAACGTGCCAGTCAACACTTGACCATATATGGCAACTATGCTTTCCTTTTTAAGATTCTATATAAGAAACGAGTAGAAACCAGTTGCTTCACCAAGCCGATCAGACACCAGCTGCTACGCACTAGTCGACTGCGAGTTTCTCATGATTGGGCCATTCTCAACATGGCATGGCCACGTTGCTTACGACTTGGTCCTCAGGTCTTCCTTGAAGACAAAATAAGTTCATATTGTCTATGTGAAAAGATCATCGTACTGAGCCCTGGATAGCATAACTGTACCACGGTCACTATAGCTCCAGCAGTCCTCTGCAACTGCATACCAGAGAGCTTCAGGTCAGCAGCATTCTGACTCAAGCATCTGCGACCTTTGGATCTCCTCTCACTCTCGACGTATTCATTGTTCCGCCGTGTCCAATGCCCCAGCCCTTCAAAATCCCGAGTCCAGTGAGAGAACCTCCCATTGATAAAGGAAGCTGCTTCATCTAAGCAGAAGTCTCCCTCGACTTTCGAGCTCTCGTCATGGGCGAATACTATAACCGGTTATCAACAGCCGTTCGCCACTCTGCCAATCTGCATCCTTCAAAATGAACCTTTGCATGCGAGGGCCGTAAAGTGCTTCTTGCTTGTCATTCCTGGAAGATGTGCTCATCAATATTCTGAGCTGCCTGCCCTGTCCCCTCCAAATGCTGGTTATGGTCGCAGTTGGTAGAGCAGTAGGTGATGGAGCAGTACGTTGATATATCTCCTCACTGGACGATACGTCCTTCATGAAGGTCATGATCTATTACAAAAATTGACTAGGGACCAACCAGTTAGCATGGAAACACGTACCTCTGCACCTTCCAGGCTCTTGGAAAAATGGGGCAAATAAGTCCTCCGGAAGTTGGAGTATACAATTGCTGAGAACTCTTCATTCCGATAGATGGGTTGCAATTCAGATGGACTGAGATCGCGAAAGGATTCGTGATAAATAATGTCATATATTTCCTTGGGCATCCGGTCCAGGCAGCAATAGAAATGATAGAAGGGTGGATTTCGATGGAAAAGAGGGTCATCGTAGAATGACTGCTCGACAGCAGGCCGAGCTGCATCTGGTGGCAGCGCCAACATGAGAATTGTGGATGAGTAAAAAACGCCGGGTGAAACGCCAGGTGCCATAAACAAGGTGAAACAACGCGTACGCCTTCCCGACGACGCGTTGTTGATTGACTGTGGAATTCTCACGATCAGGCTATATAATCCCAGTTCCGTCCAATCTGACCTTTGAGGAGTCTTCTATGTTGAACCATGGCCCCGCGATAAGGTTTTCCTGGGTAATGCCCTCACCCGGCTCGCCTTCACAAAGAGTTCTCCTTCTTCTCCTCACAGCCTCAGTAGCTGCCCACTCTCTCTTCACCTCACATTGCCCTTCACGCGTCCCCTAGCTGTGGTTGTCTTTCATCTTGCCCACGTTGGTCCGTATCGAGCACAACAAGCTTGTCGTCGTCTCGTCCCAGTGCGTTCTCACCTGGCCAGTTTTTGCTGTATTAACCACCTGGCAGGCTCCACAAGATCCTACACACCGCTCAAGGGGCTCTGCGACGGTTCATTTGGCACAGTATGGCTCTGCGATTGGCATGGGACGCCAATACACCGCTCTCTTTGATGCAATGTGGGGCAGGTGGGTGCGCACCTGCCCCAAAATGGGCTGGGAGCGACCAGTGTCCGAAGTTGAAAGAGCTGGAGGTGCGTATCTGTTACTTGTGTCGGTCTATGCTAACTCGCGTCGCAGTTGCTGAATCCCATTCCGTTTCACCCCCAATATAATTCCCTTGTTCGACTTTTTTCTCCTTCCTGTACCCAGAAGCTCTATTTTATTTTCGAGTCCACGGAAGGCAATCTTTATCACCTCATCAAGGCTCGCAAAGGTCATGCACGCAGGCGGTCGTCTCGTCCATCTTCCGCCAGATATTGGGCCTCAATCACATTCATACATACATTCGTCGAGTTACTTTCATAGAGATATGAAGCCAGAGAATGTTCTCGTAACCGCCACTGGTCTCTTCGACTACAACGCGCTCGCTCCCGTTGCTCCCCCAATGCTCCACCAGAAAAGGATGTTGTAGCCATTATCACGCTGGCTGACTTTGGTCTCGAAACGGCTGGGGTCGCATCTGGACAAATTAGAGGTGAGGACGGTGCTGCAAAGTAAAGTTTTCTGTAACTTACCTGGGGAAGTTTGAGTCCCACGTCTTTAGCCATTTCTGCCTAGCAGCTGTAAAGGCTGCTCAGAAGGATATTCATCGGAAGGATCACCCAGTAGCTCGCATAGCGCATATCTTTGTGACCTGGTCCACTGCAGGATTGGAGTAGCTGAGGAGGACTTCTGGGGCGCACTTCTGGGCGCAATACCCGCGAGTAGATATGTATTCAGGGTAGGGTGGTTGGGATTTGGTTTATCTGAACGGTTCCTTCATCCCTAACCAGCCGTCCATGTCTACACCATCAGGATCCAGACTACTCCGCGAAACAACATCCCTCTCCCTCCACAATATTCCACAGTCGACACCACCCCTCAAAGGAACGCCTATGCCTAATGGTCACCATTCGTCATCTTGTCCCTGCCTGCCCACTCATTCCACTTCACATTGTGTTCCCTTGTATGCTCCTCAGCCCATTGGGTCTTATGGTAAAGGAGAATTTCAGAGTCACAGCTAGTATTCTTTGTCTCCTTCTGCGGAAAAAGACATCCATGGAGCCACTGGCACGGGCTTGGGCAGTCCAGAATAATGGAGAAATTAGACGAAATGGAGGGCACCACGACAAGTTTGCTACGGGCAGAGTATAGTTCGTAAATCTTCAGATCCACGTCATCTATGGCACCCATCCCCGGCGCTCGACGCAGCCTCCTAGCAGCTGTCGACAACCCCCGAAGCTATTATGCAAGGAACGCAGAGCGACTGTCGCGCACGTATGCCACTGGGCCCTCAGCCCGTCCCGGCCACTTCAGCCACCAGTTGTCAGGCCCGTCAAGTCTCCCTGAGGCCTGTCGTCCACCCGTCACTCCCTCTTTCGTCCATCCATCCATTCTAGCTCCCATCCCATAGCTAGGCCTGGACCTCTCAACCCGCTTGAGTTCTCTTTCCTTGATCTCCCCTCAAGAACACCGTCCCCCACACAAAACCATTCCCCGCTTCACCGCCGCCATCACTGCTCAGATCGGCTCGCTGCGTCTCCACTCTTGCCAGCGCTGTCTCCCACCCGCACTTCTCATCCGACAGCATTAACGACCTAGATGATGTCCTTTTCTAGTTTAAGGAAGTCGCAAAGGCTCACAAAGTCACCAGTGGCGACCACGTACATGCCGCCGTGCGCTAAGCCGACCCTGAGTCTAAGCAGCTCTGGCGGACTGCTGATGGCTGCGACACCGATGTCAGCAAGTGCGACTGGGATAAATTCAAGAAGGAACTCACCGATAACCTTTATGCATCGCGGAAGCGCAAGTACACTCTCGCGACTTCCGAAGCAAAGCTGACTGGAACAGAAGCGGCGACGGACGAATGTTGTCGATCCTCAAATATGACGACTGGAATCACGTAGGACGAAGAACTGTGTGTGATCTCGACGGCCACGGCCTTGAACTCAAGCATGTACTCTGCGAAAGAACGTGCAGCACCGTGGATGACGATGGACGACGCAGAGACGTACACCTTCTGGTTGGGATGAGGGATTAGGAGACCGTGCAGAGGGTTGTCGATATAGGCGGTGCCCTGCACGATAGTGGGAGACATGACGAGCGCTCGCAGCCAGCTCACGCAGAGCCAACCCAACGCAGAGGGAAGAGCAATACAGAACTCGTAAACTGGTCTCTCCCAACATGGAGACGGTGACAGTGGAAGAGCGCAGCACAGTGGTG
>JADNRX010000872.1:0-19117 GCA_015501595.1 Hymenopellis radicata
TCTTCCGTTTCATCAACGCGATCCCGGTCGGCTCAACCAAAGATGAGCATAATGACAAATCGCTGGCAATGGCTGGACAGTTCGAGTGTCAACGCAAAATCGCCTTCAAAGAGGCGAAAATTCTTTCCTTCGTATGCATGATCAGTACATATAGTCTGGAGTGTTGTGGACACATTGTACCAATATACTTATTAGAAATAGTGCTATTTGGTTGAACTACTTACCTGTAAATGTTGTATTCGCATACCCTTGTGCTGGACACATTCAGTACCAAAGAATGGCAATTGGTGGAAATGGAACCACGCAGATACGATCACGTAACACTCTGGGCCTATATAAACCCAGATCAACTTTTCAATCGTAGTCTCTTCCACCATCCTCGACAATGTACAAGCGCGTTGGTTTTCTATTCCTGTTCTCCTTGTGTGCCAAGCAGTCTTTAGACTCTGTCAAAGGCTGTGTGTAGCGTGTTGATCTCTTATGAGAATTGCGGCACGACGATTTTTTTTCCGAGTGGATTTTTTTCCTTGGTGTGGTGCGTCGCTTGTGTCGTCCTTCTTCGTGTCTTTAATCTCATTCTACTGTAGACATCAAGATATTCAAGCGTACTCCCTTTCTCCGCTCCTCTCACTTTGGCCTCCCGCCTCGCTCTTACGGCGGGACGTCCATTCTTGGGAGCAAGATTGATTCTCGTCGTCTTCCATTTCTTCGTATAAGAGAACTGCGATTTTCTCCCTGCTGCCAGTCAGCGCCGATAGGGTGAAGCATCCGGCGGGTAACGAGTACATCCGTACGTACCACTAGCGCTACTACAAGACAATAAATGTACGTTGTCTTTTCTTCTCCTCTCCGTCGCTATTCAACGTCTATTGCAGAAACTGTTTTACATTTATCTTTTCATGGTTCGCAGCAACTGCTCCTCAACACTCTGGACGGCGTTTATAACCCACACGCACGTTCTCATTTTATGGGAGCTAGAGGAACGCCTCGGAATACGTTCCGTCCTACTGTTGTTTTCGTGCCTTCGATAGAGTGGGTCCGCGAAGATCGTAGGGATACACTGTTGAATTATATATCGCCATGTATAACTTTCCAAATTGCATCTGCAATCTTTGCACCATCTGTCGGGTCCTTCCTTCTTCGTGCAACGTCCTTCACTATGTCCTGTGATAGAATCCCGCTTTCCCCTCTAACCGTCACCAGCTTATCGACAATGTCCTCCGTGAACTCTGGGTGACCTTGAACAGTGATCACTTTAATCTTTCCATCCACCTCCTTCACAAAACCTTGCACTGTGCACACATCATTCTCCGCCAGCAGCTCATACCCCTCCGGCAGTGATACCACATAATCTCGGTGCATCTGCTGTATCACCATATCTCGATCTTGAATCCCAAAAACACGCTTGCCCGCCTCGGTGAGGCGCACAGGCGTAGGACCAACCTCCCACCCAGCGGGATTAAGAGTGCATGCGGAATCACCGGAAAGGGCGCGCGCAATGATTTGATGGCCAAAGCAGATCCCGACCACCTTGGTCCTGCTGGCGGGATCGGTAAGGACCGCCCGCATAAACTCGACGAGCTGGACAATCCACGGGACGTTCTCGTACGCGGAGGCGGCGGATCCTGTTAGGAGCAGAGCGTCGTACTCGGATGGATTGCTGGGGTATGCACGGGCGTGTACGACGTCGTATGGCTCTAGTTTGAAGTCGGCGGGCGCCAGGGAGGATGCCGCGAGTAATCGCGTGAAGATGGCGGTATAGTCGCCCGACGTTGCGTTAACGGTAGGGTGCGTTTTATCGCACAAGAGAATCGCTACTTTGGGCATGTTGTGGAACGAAGGAAACCGTGTTGGCGGATTATCATAACACGGAACGGAACCATCAAAATAGCCTGTGAGATCTTGAGATAGGAGGGTGATAGGGTTCTCCGAAAGTGGCGCGTGCAAGCGGATCGTGGAGTCCGCCATCCGGTCAAGTATAGACGGAATTGGCGTGGGTCGACTATGTATATCTCGAACACCGTCTAAAGCGGAGAGTTCAAGGACTATACCATCGAAAGGATTGCGGTCTTCTTTCGTTTGCCTTGACATCTCGAGTTCAGATATGGCTATTCTCAAGCGGCATGGAGGACATCACGGTCAAAAGTTCACGATGCACAATTACATCTGCCCTCGTCTCATCAAGTTCCTCCGTACTTTTCTCTTTTCTGCTCCTATCCCCCTCGCCTTCTCCCATTGTAAGAACGGAACCTTGCTCATATCTACCCCCGCCACACCTTCCTCGGGTTTAGACCGGAAGTCTAGCATGCCCCAAACCGGCAGTTCCATCTCGCCTTTCACTAACACTCGGGCGTCGCCTAGCAAGGCTGAAGGCGTAGGTGTTAGAAGATGTAGTACATCACCTTGGGGAGACAAGGACCGTATCAGCGCGAGGCCTTGACATGTAGAGCTCATGGGGAAGGCGCAGAAACTCCTTGCGCGTACGGAATATTCGTGCCAGTTAATGGAGTCATGACATCAAGAGCGCCTGGCTCGCATGATACTAGTCCAACGATGGCCACATTCAAAGCCGTCGCGACCTGAGCAGCCACGACGTCCTCCGCGCCTGCACCTGTGAGCACCACCTGATCGATGGCAGTAGATGTCTGAACTTCGTACGGAGCCTGTGCACAGAGCGGCAGACTAGTATTCCAGCTTGTCGCCGTGAGCTGGCGGTACGTGTCTGCTTGCGGTGCTGTAGGGAATATCGCGTGGAAGTACGATAACAATGACAACGTGCGAATATCGGTTGCAGAATACACGGGATTCTGCGGCTGTGGGATAGGTTTGAGGAGGTGGATATTCTCGCGCGAGGGCGCAGGCGTAGGCTGCATCCAGTCGTCAAAGACGGGTGCTTCTAGTTCGAATATTTGGCCTGGTTGAGCGATCTCGTGGATTTTGATGAGCAGGTCGGCACCAAGGCCTTTCGTCCAACCCATGGTGTTGATAACTAAGGGGATGCTATCGCTAATTCGATTATCTTCGATGCCGGTGCCGTTGTCGATAGGTGTTTTAATATCTAGGCGATAGTTCTGAACACATGCTTGGATCGCTGCCAAGTAGTGCGATGGAGAGGATTTTGGAGAAGTCGCACCAATATAATGTGCTGTGATTGGGAGGCTCGGATGCGTAAACGGTGGGCCTAGAAATCGCGAGATTGAGTCAGGTTCTATTGTCTGTGTAATTCAAGTCAATTACCAAGTAGGGGAGACTCGACTATGTTCAACGCCACCATACCACCCGGCGTGAATTCAGACTGGCCCAAGTCGCATTCTAAGAAAGCAACTCGCTGATACCTAAAAGATGGTTGGTAAGATGATAAGCAGTAGGCTAACGAAAATGACTCACTTGGACAACAGTTGGTTTGTCAAAGTTCGTGCAAATGTGCTTTTGCCACTCTTCTTTGAGCCCTGAATGAGATATGTGTCTGCCATCTCCTGGTGCTCTGGAAGAGAAAAGAGAACGGTTGCCCATGAAGGCGGTAAGCGGAAGGGATATACATGTTTAATGGATTCGGATACCTAATCTTGTTGAGTATTAGAACATGGCAATGAAGCGGGAAATCGTACCATGGACAAGCCAGGTACGCCAAAATCGAAGTTTGTAGCATGTCTACGGAGAGGGCGGAAGACGCCTTCAAAAGTGGCGCATATACGTTCGAGACCATGAACATTTGTGCGCAGCTCGTGTAACACGATGACTGTCTCGCTGGGCTGGGCATGCGCTTTTAAGCGGACGGGGAGAGGAAGAGGAGTTAACGTTGATGCCGCCGCCTTGATGACTGGGATGGGAGACGAGCGCGGGGCAAAGACATTGTGAGTCGTGACGGCGGGGTGGAAGGTGGTACCAAGGACCGTAATGGAACCTTGCACGACAGAGAATTTGTACGCGCCGACGAACGACAGTGTATCGCCTGGTTGAAGCACCACCAAGGTAGCAGACAGTCCGTCATCTGCATAGCCAAGTGAGACCATGTCAGCAGAGTCTAATGTAAATACGTTTTGGTCGCGTATAGGTTGGAACGTGGATAATGCATCCGTTTCTTCAGCGATAGGTGGAGGTGCCATCTCTTCGTCGACATCCTCGTCGGACGAGTCTGCAACAGGGACACTTGGAGACCATGCGCGTTGTGTTGGGGGAACCGTCGAAGACGCGACCTTTGGTTGGAACTCGGCGATCGAGAAATCAATGTCATCCAGGGAGTCCGCGTCTTGTTCGACATCGGAATCGTCGGACTCCATAGTAATGATATCCTGATCGACATGTATAGAATCGGTCGTGGAGTCTTGAAAGTAACGCGCGACTTTCCCTTTTTCCTGCGATTTTTTCTTTTTCCGTTTCGCAGCGGGCGCGCTTTGAGATGAGGGCTTCCGTTTTGAAGAAGACGGGGGTGGCCGGCTGGCAGGACTTTCAGCTTGTTTATCTGTGACCTTTTGCACCGATGTGTCGGGAGTTAACGGTGGCTGTTTGGCAGCCTGAGCAGCCTTTCTGGCGGCAACCGCACTAAGCATAGTGACCGAAAAAGGAAAGAAGAGAGCAGCAGTAGTTCACTGCACAGCCACATCTCGCTCTGCCTTTTCCATCCATCATCAGCAATATCGAGAAGCATTTAGATGAGATGGCAGCGCCCGCAAACGTACCAGCACCTGTGAACATACCTCAATTGAAAATAGACGCCAATCCAGACTTATTTAATTGGTACACCGATGATGAGACTGGTGGAGGCGTTCTGTGGCCGATTGGGAAGCACGCTGGAAAGCGTATAAATCAACTTCCGGAGAGTTACCTCACTTGGGCGGAGGAGAACCTTGGCGGCGCACAAGTAGTGAGTGCATAGACTTTCGTACTGCTTCACATGTGCTGAAAACAGATTCGTCTCAGATCCTGGATTATCACGACCAGCTTATTGAACATGCAAAGACAAGTCCTCAGGACTTCACGATCCCCTTCAGAAAGTTTTTGGGAACAAGGCTTAGCCAATGTCCGCCTTGGTATCTTCGGTATCTGCATAGTCACAAGGACACCAATCCCGCGACTGCAAAGGTACTTGTGAATTCTTGTACGCATGCGGACCTGCACTGAGCATATCTAGCACCCGGCATTATTCAGAGCCATTCGACAGCTGGTAGATCCACCTCGAGCACAGCGCCAGCCTCGCCCTGTCCAAATTGTGGAGAACTCTACTACTTCCAGACATTCCCGTTCTACTTCCACAACTCCCGACCAACCTCAGGCTGGTCCATCATCGCAGGCTCTGCAAGGAAAGATGACTTACGACCACGCGCATTGGTCGTTTGCGCCCATCATCATAACCAGCGACGTCGTAGACGACAACCCTAATTATTATAGGTTGGTACACCGATGAGAAACAGGGCGAATTTGTCGTCCCATTTGGTCCGTACGTGAACAAGTCTGTCAACGACCTGCCAGAGTCATACATCATGGAACTGTTGGATCAACCTGGCGAGTTGGTAAGTCTTCTCAACGTCAGGTTTTGGTATATGCTGATTCTCTCGATGTATAGGATGAAGAGCTTTACACTGCGCTCGTGCAATACCACAATGGCTTTAAAACAGCATGCAACTCAAGGGTATGAATACGCAGAGTTTCTTGTACCGTTTGGACATCACTATGGAGGGCGGAAGTTGAGCTGTGTGCGGGATAATCAGTGGCTTGAATACACAAACACTCTCGAGCTACAGTCAAAGGTGAGTACTCTGAAATATCAATTGCCATGTATTGAAACGTTGCTTCCTCCACCTCCAGTACCCTGCATACTTTTTGGCAGTTGAACGGCATTTCCAACTCCCAAACCATCAAGAGAAAAAGCGTGATATTGGGGAGCCATTGAGTAGGAGTGAGTGGGATGACGACATGGATTTACGGCTAGAGAGAGCTGAGGAGGAACGACGGCCTGGCCGCTACGAGGATAAGGATGAGGAGGAAGCCTACGACGAGGGAGTCGATAATGAGGCAGAAGAGGAGGGAGATCCTGGGTTGTCGTATGCAGCATTAGGCCAAGGTTTCCGTCTGGGTCGACCAAATTGTAAGTCTTTGTCTTCCGTGCTAAGTAATGTACTAACCTTCATTTTCAGATGCGCCATCCCTCCCTCGACTTGAAGGCGAAGAGGAATGCAGTGGGAGCGAAGACAGTGACGGAGATAAGGAGGGTGGCCGGAAACATGGCGATGACGAGGATGACAGTGAAGACAACGAATCAAGTCAAGAATCTGTGCGTTCTTGTACCCGCTCTCCGTCGCCTCAGAGGCCGCCGTTCCAGGACCAAACACCTGGCAAGCTCCATCGCCCGTCGTCGTATGAAGATCTTGTTGCGTTTGAACTTTTCGGTTCGGATAAAGGCGTTGTGTCCTCCGCCGCCATGTCTGTTGATGATGTGGTCAAGTCGGAGAAGGATAATATTGTTGGTGATGAGGGAAGCTGTTCATCCTCCTCGAAATTCGAGTCTACGTTCCAGACACCTACAAAACCGCATCATCAGCGTCGGGCCACTCCCGGGGCATCGAGTCGCCTTAGTCGGCGGCTCTTTCCCTCCAATGAGGGTCTCATTGTCGATGGAACGAAGAGTGAACATGAAATGGAAACCATCGATGTCTCCGATGACGAGTCAAGCGTACCACACACGCCAGTGCGAGCTCGAGCTCGACGTGAGTACTCTTTCAACGCCATAAAACAGTCCTGAAATCTGAATGTCGCTGTCCTTCTTACAGATCGCTACAATGATTCGGATGACAATGAGGTTATCTATGTCACTTCAGACGATGAAGACAAGCCAGTGTCGCGAAAGCGTAGAAGGGACACCGAGGAGCCCGAAGTCGAAACCCCGAGGAAGCGAAACAAAGGGAAAGGGAAATTGAAAGGTGTGAATTGTTCTTGCTTTTAAAAACCAGGTACTGACCATGATAGACGTCTCGAAGTTGCTATGGACATAATGTAATGTAATCTTCATGTATTAGTACAGGCTGTATTTGTCATTGATCTTCAGAATCGCTGTATTCAAGGATTCGCCAAGTCACGGTTGCGTACTCAAACCAAACTCAAACGGTGTCAAACAAGCGTCCTGCTATGAGTCAGTAGCAGGAACAACTCGTTGCAATACGGGAGGTACATGTCGTTGAAGTAAGATCATATAATGTGCAAAAAGTACACGGAACACGTTCGGTGATTCTACACATATCATACATACAGATCATTTCGGGATATTGGGGCGCCACACGCCCATGGGTGTTCAGCGCACTTGCTGTGTCGCGGGCTTTCCAGTCGGGATTGGCGCATTCGGAACTGGAGCGTGGGGAGTCTTGATTTTGATACCCAGCTCCTCTGCAATCAAATCGGCACCCTTCTCACCAACGAGCCTAAAGAGCGAAGTTAGTGTCATCTTACAGGGAGAGTCAACCGACGTACAAGGCCGACGAGTAGGTGTTGGTTCCCAAATTGTCCGGGCAGATACTGAGATCCACGACCTTCAGGTTCTGAGTACCGAAGACGTTCAACCGAGGATCAACGACGCCACCCTCTTCACGAGGCTTCATGGCGCAAGTTTCTAAAATATGCCAGGTGGTTTCGACATGATCAGCAATCCAGTCGTCGATAGCCTTATCGTCCTCTTCGGTGTATTTGATGTCTTCGTGAACCTTCGATGCGTTGTACTCCTCACCGGGTCTAGGAAGAATCAACAAATAACTGCGCGGCAAGAGCACTAGTTACTCACTTGTGCCATGTACCCATGTGAATACCGACCGTGAACGCGTTGGGCAGCAACTGCTTGGCCGTCCTGATATCAATGTCCTTCGCGGCGGCCGGAGACGCGGGGTATAAGCGGCAAGAGGTCTTCAATTTCATGTTAGTGTGAACGGAAAACAGACGGAAAAGGAGCATACCTTCGGCCTTCCAGCCGTCGGTCTTAAAGTCGTCTGAGAACAACAATGAGATGAGATAACCAACGTGAAGTATACATACCCCAGTCAGAAGCCGATGCCCTAGTGTACATCTGGAAATTGATGCTATCGAATGAGATGAGAAAGCATTTTCATTTGAAGAGGAGCGGGAGGGGCACCTAATGCCTCCGCCCAAGATATTAGCGCAGCTGGCGATGGGGTCAATCGACAATGAGAAAAAAAGACAAGTGACTTACGGCACAATGCTCTGCCTTCCTCGGAGATGGGAGGACTGCATGGTGTCCGTGTAGAAAGTCGCTTTGTCGTTGCTGTGATGACAGTCAGGTCATGTCAACTGGCGATGTACGAGTAGGGTAACGTGCTCACATTCCATCCCGTTGCATGTTCTTGACGTAGATGCCAGGACTGCAAAAAACAGCTGAACAGGACAACAGCAGCGAACGGGGGAAGCACAAACCGGGAGACCCAGGGATCGTCTCGGTTGTTTGCTCCACCTAGACGACAGCGTTCGTTATCAGGGAATGCTGAACAGTAAGATGAACGGCATACCTTCGATGAGCATCACCTTGAGGTTAGGGTCGGCGTAAGCAAGACGTCCAGCGACGACGCAACCTAGGCGAATCGATCGGTTAGGCCCATGAGAGACTGGTCTTCATGCGTACCCGCAGGCCCACCGCCCGCCACGATGATGTCGACTTCCTCAGGATGACCCATGATATCGCAAGTTAGGTGGGCAGATGCTCAGAGTACACTGTGCTGTTTTGCGTCCCAGGCCTCTACCCTATAAATACGCTGCTCCAGATCTAGTATGCACGAATGAAGATATCTGTTTGAACTTAGTACCATCATCCCGAAAGCAGGAGGCAGAGATCGAAGCCCCGAGGAAGTGACACAAAGGCAGAAGGAAATTGGAAGGGTATGACCATGGGTTGGATATGCTTTACCAAAGAAGTACATATTGAATCGTAATTGCGAGACGCCTCTGCATGCGTCGATAATCGAGTTGAAAGTTCGGGAGTGACCAAACACGAACAAATTCACGGCGCTTTTTCTCAGAGTAAACCGTCCTCCGTCCTCTTCAAACGTCGGTACAGACGTGTGCTTTTAGTTACACGGGTATCAATCAAGTTCCTCTTTTCAACCATCTCCATACAGCCAACCTACTCATCGTAGCAGTCCTTGTCCTGACCGACCAGTCTACTAATGGTGGCGCAACCGCCATTCTCTCTGACGCTCGCATTACGTAGGCATCCCCCAGCTCTATTTTAGATCTATCGACATCGAAGCTCCTATGGACATAATGTGCAGCTTTTACGAATTATCGAGGTCATCAGAACTGGTTCGAGTCTATGGAATGTCAACTTTTACTATCGCGTCTGATTCGAATTCACGAGCGCTAACTTCCGTGTGCTCAACCTTGGCGTCCTCTCCACAATCTAGCGCCTTGGTCACTTGTCATCGCAAGCTATACGGTACACTTCATTCAAGTAAAATCACAATTTGACGGTAGGTAGAAAGTACATGGTACACGTTCGGCGGTTCTCAACATATCGTACATACATATCTGAAAAAGAAGACTACACGGCACAAGACCGTGGACGTTCAACGCACTTGCTGCGTCGCGGGCTTTCCAGCCGGGATTGGCGCATGCGGGACTAGAGCGTGGGGAGTCTTGACTTTGATACCCAGCTCCTCTGTAATCAAATCGGCACCCTTCTCACCAACGAGCCTAAAGAGCGAATTTAGTGTCATCTTACAGGGAGAGTCAACCGACGTACAAGGCCGACGAGTAGGTGTTGGTTCCCAAATTGTCCGGGCAGATACTGAGATCCACGACCTTCAGGTTCTGAGTGCCGAAGACGTTCAACCGAGGATCAACGACGCCACCCTGTTCACGGGGCTTCATGGCGCAAGTGCCCAAACTATGCCACGTAGTCTCGACGTGATCAGCGACCCAGTCGTCAATAGCCTTGTCGTCGTCCTCGGTGTACTTGACGTCGTCATGAACTTTGGAGGCGTTGTACTCCTCACCGGGTCTACGAACCACGCTCAATGGGATGCTTCGTGTCAAGGATACTAGCTACTCACTTGTGCCATGTACCCATGTGAATACCGACCGTGAACGCGTTGGGCAGCAACTGCTTGGCCGTCCTGATATCAATGTCCTTTGCGGCGGCCGGAGACGCGGGATGGAAGCGAGGATGGTGAGAGGTCAGCTCCCCACGGAATGCTAGAGAGCATGAACGACAGTCAAACAATGTGTACCAAAAAAGTCTTACCGTCCATGCGCCTCGCAATTTCTCTCGTCTTCTTGTAGCTCCAGCGAATTGGAGCGAAGTCGGCCTTGTTGTTCATGAAGCCGCTGTCGAAGAAGGGCTCAACGTAGGGATTCTGAGACTTGATGTGGATCTTTCCGCGAGAAACCGGGTACTCGAGGTATTGGAACATTGTAATGTAATTGCCCGGCGGGAGAAGAGAATGGTCAGCATACGCTGCGTTGCGAGTAAGCTTTCCATAACCCAGGAAACTATCGTAGCTCTTACCTCCAGAAACGATAGATCCGAACCTATCGACGCCCTTGAGTAACTGATCAATACATGAAAGCGGAGGCTTACATGACAGGTTTGTCGGGCTTGTCCTTGAAGTACTTATCCCAAAGTTCGTTGAATTCTGGACCCATTTCCTTGAGCTCCTCCTCTGTGGGACGAATCTAGGTGACCGTCAAACAACATACAGGGTAGAACTACACGGGTTCAAACCTTGAAGCCAGCATCAATGGCGTTAGAAGACAACCTCGCCTTCTCGGGACTAGTCTCCCACTCTTGGAATAACTATGGAGTACGACATCAGAACATATGAGGGAAAAGCAGTGAACCCAAAGCATACCTCCTTCTGAGCTTCCTTGTCGCCGCGCAGGAAGTTGTCCAACGTGAAGCTCTCGTTAGAAACGCGATACACTATTCGCCGTGAGTTTAAAAGGCACGATGAACGAAGAAAGCGATTTACGAGAGAGTGTGGTGTAATGGTCCTGATATTGCTCTCTGCGACGGTCAAGCCATCAGCTCAAGCGCACCGCACAACAGAAATAAACCCACCCAACACCCGGCAAGTCACTGACGACCTTCAGATCCAATTTCTGCATGAGCTTCTTGTCACCGACACCAGAGCGTTCCAAGATCTGAGGTGTGCCCAACGTTCCACTGCTCAAAACGACATACTTCCTTGCCTTGACGATAGTCTCGAGTGTCTTCGCGCCATCAGCACGATTCCTAGCGGGAACATACGCCACTCCGACAGCTTTGTTCCCTTCGAAAATGACACGCGATACACGTGCATTAGTGCGGAGGTAAAGATTCGTTTGGACGTCCATAACGCTGTGAACGTAAGCTGTGGCGGCGTCGCTGCGGCGACCGGTGTGGCGATTGATGTACTTGGCCCAAATCTCGGAGGCATGTGAGGTGTCCAGGTCTGTGGAAACTATGAGCAGGAGAACACAGGGTGTCAAGCGAACAAGTCACCTTGAATGTCGTCTGGTGATCATGCATCAGAAGTCGCATTGTGCAAAGTTTGTATGTACATACCGCTGAATGGGATTCCAACAGCATCAGAAGCCCTCAAGAAATCCTGGGCAAGAGGGGAGATGGTGCCTCCGTTGCTGATTGCGATGGGACCGTCGTATCCGTGCTTGTCGTTGTTCGTAGGCTTCTGGTAGTTCTCCAGCTATCACGAAGAATTTAAACACAAGTCAGGAGGAAACTTGGATGGCCTCACCCTCTTCATAAGCGGCAAGAGGTCTTCAGTTTCATGTTAATGTGAACGAAAAACAGACGGAAAAGGAGCATACCTTCGGCCTTCCAGCCGTCGGTCTTAAAGTCGTCTGTGAACAACAATGAGATGCGATACGACGCCAACGTGAAGTATACATACCCCAGTCAGAAGCCGAAGCCCTCGTGTACATCTGGAAATTGATGCTATCACGGAAGGTGAGAAAGCAGGTACACTGAACGAGGCGCAAAAGGCTTACCTGCTGCCTCCTCCCAAGATGTTCGCACAGCTGCGAATTCAATCAATGGACTATCAAGAGGCAACCACGAAAAGTGGACTTACGGAACGATACTCTGCCTTCCTCGAAGATGGAAGACTGCATGGTGTCCGTGTAGAACGTCGCCTTGTCGTTGCTGTGATAGAATTTAGCTCAATCGAAAGGCGACGTGAGGGTAGGTACACTCACATTCCATCCCGTTGCATGTTCTTGACATAGATGCCAGGACTGTAAGAAATTATTGGAAAGGGCAACGGCAACTAACAGCAAAAGCACAAACCGGTAGACCCATGGATCGTCTCGGTTGTTTGCTCCACCTAGAAGACAAGCATCAGTTATCAACCAACGTCGCGAGAGGAATGATATGCCTTCGATGAGCATCACCTTCAGGTTGGGGTCGGCATAAGCAAGACGTCCAGCGACGACGCAACCTAGGCAAATCGGTCGGTCAGGCTCATGAGAGACTGGTCTTCATGCGTACCCGCAGGCCCACCGCCCGCCACGATGATGTCGACTTCCTCAGGATGACCCATGTTATCGCAGGTTAGGTAGACAGCTTCTCAGAAGTGTACAGTGGTTTTGCCTCTCAAATCCCTCGCCTATAAATACGTTGCTACAGATCTAGCTCCGTAGAGCAGGTCCTAAGAACAACGCGTCAGATGATAGAGCGTGGAGACGTTGTCTAGGAATGCACACCGAAATGCGAGCCGGTATCATGAGTGAAGACAGCTGAGCGTGGTTAGGGGGCCGCTCCGCAGGGCACTGCAGATCTCTACGGTCAAGTGGACGCGGCAAGATAGGTGAATGACGTGAGCGTTTCGAAGCGCTTTCAATGGTGGTGGCGTCTGTTCCGGAGATTTCGCATTCGAAGCGGTGGTGAGGACTATATTGGGTGTGATGGGAATGACACGTCTAGATAAGAACACGAGAACTCAGAGGAAGTCGAGCGAAAGGAAGCCCCAGTCGAGAGGCTGTGTTTCGCGCCCAATCTGGGCGTTTGAGGCGGGATAGGGTTCGGGTAAGCAGGATCTTGTCTCGTGTCTGTCTCGAGACCGATAATGTGGGCATCATCTGATCTGAAGAAGTCGGCGTGGCATAGACTTCATCCTGCGTGCGACTATGGAGGTCAGAAGGTAGGCCGGGAGAGTTCACGACTACATGAACTGAATTTTCAGAAAACATCAGATGACACGGCGACTGGCGAGGCGGTAACGCGGAAGAGTCGCATGATGAACTTTCATTTGGCGTCAATGATAGGCATCTATACTGTCTGGAAATAGTCAGGTTAAAGCGCCAGTCCTTTCTTGTGAAACTGACATTAAAGATGGTCCTCCGAAATTTCGACCTTTTCGATATCCACACCGGGCTTAAACCACCTCTCTTCATCTGTGATACGAACGTCGTTTCCACTCATCATTCGCTTCCTCATTAGACCAGATTCGTCGAAGGTCCAATCCTGTGCACTAGCATGAGAAACGGGATCCCGGCGAACATGAACCGATGTATACCTCAAGACCATAGGTACGGTACCATTGACCAGATGCATCGGGCTTCTCATTCCATTCATAAAAGAACTAGGGAACGTGCTTCAGAATCGCATATATACTCGACTTCAACAAGACACAGACTTGGACGGCGATCTTGTTGTCAGCGAACGTAAACAATTCTTTCCTCAAACTGAACGCGCTTCAGTCGAAGGACTGACAAGAAGACGTGTGAACAACGCACATGTAATGATGTTCCTTGGCCCACTTGGCCTCCAGAAACTTTTCCACTGCAGGCCTGCCTCTAAGGAACGAGTCCCGATTACGCCAGACAGTGTCGGGCGTATAGGCGAGCGCGACTTTGGCAGGAGTTCTGGTGTTCCAGAGGTCTTGCGCAAGCTTGACCTTCTTTATGGCGGTTTCGAGCGTGAAAGGTGGTCGCAAAGACATGTTGTCTGAGGTCGATGGCGTGCTGGGTTTTAACGTAGGTATTTAAAGGACCGCCGGCGTCGTCCCGGCCTATAAGTAGCGTCGAAGTCGTCACGGGAATACCTTAGTGAACAGACCACCGTTTGAGCCCGGTTGAAAGCGTCGGGGTCTCGTCATAGTTGAGCAATCTTTTGGTTGGTGGAAGACATTTCTAGACGAATTTGGTTGATCGAGTCTGCCACTACGAATTTGGCAGTCAACGCCGATCATCGTTTTGTTTATGTACGCCAGGTGGACGCACCCAGTGCACTGCAAAAGGACTAGAGACGGAAAATCCCTTCGAATTTCTTTGAACATGTATTCCGAATACTAATCATGAAACCAAGACTATTTTTATTCACCTTTGTAATGATACTCCAATTCTGCTACCTGGTACTGACAACTGAATCAATTTGTTACGGCGGCAGGCGCTTAGTGTGGGTCTGCAACTACTAAGAGATCAAGCGCTGGCCACTCTAGGCTGCGAACTGCCCCGATGCAAAAATAGGCTGGCATTAGACTCGACTCGCTTCACCAAGCCGATCGTAAGTCGATCGTTGGAAGCGTAGTATTCCTCATCCGGCACGTTTCCTGCCACATGTTTCCACTGTAGGAAAGGTTGGGCTGAATGGCGTTTATTGATTTCATCTCATGTGGATCCATGCTGTTATTGTGTCAGTGAGATCTAGCTTTTTTTGTATGCTCGATTTCTGATCATTGTTCAGATGTGCTCACACTCTTTGTCTGACTTTCAAACAGAGACTCGAGCGCAAGCTCCAAGTCGAGGGGTATAAAGACCGACTCACCGTGCGATTTGGAAGCGGGAAAGATCCACCACGACGACCATCATTACATCTAGACGCACAGCATTTACTTCCGCAGCAACACTTGGCATAAAGCCAGGCAGGTCGTTGCGATACGCCTCTTCTGTCACTCCCACCACGACTGCTGCGTCTGCTTTTCTTTCTTCCTTCGTCATATAAAGTCGCAGCCCAAATTGCTGGCAATTTTCCATTCCACTTAATACACCCATCCTCATCAAGCAACGATGTCATCGAAACCCACCGTTTCGCAGCCCACAACCACTTCCATGGACGTATACCACTTTGAAGACGAAAAGCATGCTGTGCGCCAGCACAATAATGCATGTTCGTCGTGCGAGCTCGAGGCCAATTCGCCGTGCCACAAAAGATGTCATGCAGCCCGCATGCTGCGATTCCTCATTCCCCTTCTGCTCGTCTTCTTGGGTTTGCTTGCCCTGCTAGGACTATCCTGTTACGTTCGCTTTGATCCTTTTGGCTTCACGGATGGAACGGCGATATTTTCCCGTGCGGTGGATGATGGAACAAACAGTGGTAATTCTTTCACTGATAATAAATGTACGTGATTTCTTGCTGTTCTTATTAGTCTAGAGCTCAAATCCCTGTCAGTATACCTGATTGTCATCTTTGTTGGCCTGTTCGTGGTCCTAATACTAGGCATCTGCCTGAGCGCGTGGTGCTGTAAAGGTTGGTGTCACTGCGCCACTGTTCTAGACTATAAAGTCTGATTCGGAGCGTATAGTGAACGCCTTTTTTCCAACCCTCTTTGTTGCCCTGTTATTGTTGCGCTTGTATGCGGATGGTTAAGTACGATTCTACGGTTTCGATTTCGATTCATTCTCATCAAAAGTTTGCAGCATGCCTCGAATGTATTGGATGTGGGCTTTGTGCTGAAGGTGTCGACGCGTTGTAGTAGCTTTTCGTGTATCAGATGGACTCTTCTTCTTGGACTGTACGCCTCTTGTAGCGATACATACGATTACGGACTTTTGTGATTCAACTCGAACTTAACGTGATCGAATGTTGAATTTGCGCCACACTGTCACAATTCTTGTCACGTAGCATACCGCCGCCCACCGACATAATTATTCGGACATCGTGGGACGCCCGTCGGAAGTGTGGGGTATACCTGGGGAGAACTGGAGAGCCGTTTTTCGGCTCTCCGAGCGCGCCGCCTACTTGAAGGATATCCCGACGGCACCCTGTTCGGCCAGAGGCGGCATCGAGGCTTGATATGTGCTGGGAAGCGCCTTGGAATAGCATTAGAGCGAAAGACGTCGAGTCTCAACAATCTACGCGTCGTAAGAGTAGTCCGGACAGTAATAAAGAGCAGAGGCAGCGGCGTTAGTGGTAGAATACGATCGGCAGTAAGGCGGCTCTGCCGGCTTGACCCGGTTCAAGATACAACCATCACCTATAAAAGAGGCCAGACCCAATGTCTGCTCTAAATTCGCGGAACCACTTGTTGTCTCACGAACCATCATGAGGATAACGCCCTCGCTTCGCCACGTCGCCTCCAGCAGCGCATCGGCCGCCCTTCGTGAGCGTATCAAGCGCCCAGCCTACTTGAGCAAGCTTGCTCAAGCATCCGACTTGGCCCCCTTGTTCCAGGTCAGTACTATTGTCGTCGATTCGACCTGGGTACTGACTATTTTCTTCAGAACGACGACTATATCGGCTGGTCCGGCTTCACTGGTGTTGGGTACCCTAAAGCTGTCCCAACAGTACGTCCGGAATTCTCTGCATCATTGTCGGGTACTCATCGGAGAGCAGGCCATCGCGGACCACATTGAGTCCAATAACCTCCAAGCGAACCCGGACACCAAGAAGAAGTTCAATCTCTTCGTTGGCGCGTCTTGCGGACCGGAGGTTGAGGACCGATGGGCACGCATGGACATGTCCGTATCTCCGTATTCTCTTTGCACCGACGCTTACATCCCCAATTAGGATCGAGCGGCGCTATCCTCATCAGGTCGGTAAAAGAGATTTCCAAGGGTATCAACGAAGGAAGGATCAATTTTTCCGACAAGCACCTCTCCAGTGAGTAATTGAGTACCGTTCCAGACAACGGGCTCCAACGGACATCCAGTGTTCCTCAGGATCTAGTTTACGGCTACTACAGTCTGAAGAAGAAGCACGGAGATCCAAATAAGCCATTAAATTGGGCCATCGTGGAAGCTACCGCTATTGAGGAAGACGGATCCATTGTACCAGGTACGTTTGCATTCATGTCATCCGCAACCTGTCTCACACGCGACCCCAGGCGCGTCCGTTGGTGCCACCCAGAAATTATACAGTCGGCGGAAAAGATCATCATCGAAGTTAACACCCGCATCCCTAACCTTACTGGTTTACACGACATAAACCAGTCATTCGTTCCTCCCCGCCGTCAGCCCTACGTGAGTCCCAGCAAAATGAATGACATCATGCAATATCTCAATATTAATCCCCATGGGCCATCAGCTCATCACGCATCCTTCAGATCGCATAGGCACCACGTCTATTCCTGTCGATCCAGACCGTGTCGTGGCCATTGTCGAGAGCGTTAACCCGGACAACACAAGCCCAATGCACCTGAAGTACATCCTTCATTTTCTTTCGCTCTCTTCATGTGTCTGACTGATTCTGACTAGAACGACGAGAGTCGGGCGATTGCGCGTCATCTTATCGACTTCCTTTCGGAGGAAGTATCAGTGGGGCGTCTACCGAAGTCCCTTCTTCCTCTGCAGTCAGGTATCGGAAACGTTGCCAACTCCATCATTGGCGGCCTTGCCGATGGTCCATTCGATCAGGTCCAAGTATGGACCGAAGTTCTCCAAGGTAAAGCACCTATTTGCTGGTATCCAACATCTAGACTAATGGATGCTAGACACTTTTATTCGATTCTTTGACTCTGGAAAGCTTGAGTTTGCCACTGCCACCTCGATCCGATTCAGTCCCGATGGGTACGCGTTTACCTTGTCAATGTTTACTGAACCAGCTAACGTATCTTAGGTTCGACCACTTCTACAAGAACTGGGAGACTTACAAGAACCGCCTTCTCTTGCGCTCTCAACAGGTTGCCAACTCTCCCGAGATTATCCGACGCCTTGGTATCATTGCCATGAACACGCCTTTGGAAGTCGATATCGTACGTTCTCCATCAAAGGTATCGTAAACGACACTGATGCATTGCTCAGTACGCTCATGCTAACTCTACGAACGCTCTTGGTTCGCGCATGCTGAATGGCTTGGGAGGCTCTGCCGACTTCTTGCGAAACGCGAAACTCTCGATCATGCACACTCCCTCAAGGTAAGTCTCACTCGTCGAATGATCTGATCAAACTAGTCTTATTTCGCCTGTAGTCGGCCAACGCGAAGAACGACCAACTGGTATCAGCTGCATCGTACCCTTCCGCTTCTCATGTTGACCAAACTGGTACGAAATCTTCCGAGACCTCCACGACAGTTGGACTGACCAATGATAGAACACGATTTGGACGTTGTTGTCACCGAGCAAGGTCTTGCTGATCTCCGTGGGTTGTCGCCAAAGAGAACGTGCTCTCCTCATCATCGAGAAATGCGCGCATCCCGACTACAAGGAACCTCTTGCATGAGTACTACAACAGATCACTCCACGAATGTATGAAGCGCGGTGCCGGCCATGAGCCACACATGTTGAGGAACGCCTTCAAGGTAAGACTATTCATTCTTCGTTGAGGGCCGATGGCGACGTTAAACTACTTTGATAGTTCCACACAAACTTCCTCGAGAATGGAAACGATGAAGATTAAGGGGTGGGACTAGACATTGGGTGCGCCCATACCACTAATCTGTTATCTACCTACGCCACGCTCCTACGAGGGTGGTGAATGTAACCCAAAAAAAGCAGAATTGATTCGTATAATGTACAAGGCGGGAAGGATTATTTGAAATGCTGCAGCCCAGCGAGCATAAGGAGGATTCCACGGTGATACTGATGTGCCATTATAATGCTGGTGGTATGGTATAACCGTCTAAGGTAATGCATTGAAAATCCATCCACAGGAAATGTTGAAATTCAAAAGAAAGTGGGACGTCGAAGGTTTCAGCGCTGTATTTTCGCACTCATCTTGAAACCTCTTATGAGCTTAAAGGGACGATCGACGTAAGAAGACGTACCCTTTCGCGTTGTTTGCCGAGCCAACTTATGCTTTCCTTTCGGTTGGGACCGCCCAGATGAGACCGAGCAGTTGCCATGCCCATCGCATGTATGGATCCCATCATCATCTCCTGTTCTCTCTGGTAACGACGGTACGCTTGGTGAAGGAGGTGCTAAAGAAAGACGTGTCAATGTCAAGGCAGCATTCAATGAAGGCTCCGACCTTT